>JADRCD010218848.1:0-23373 GCA_019843815.1 Montemys delectorum
GCGCAGTGATTCGAATGAGAAATGTCTGTCCCTGCTCCTACACTTAGATATTTGAACACTTGGTTTCCAGTTGGTGGCTCTGTTTGAGGAGGTGACACATCTTTGCTTGAGGATTTCTGTCAATGGGGGTGGGTGGGTGGGTGGGTGGGTGGAAGGGTTTGAAAGTTCTTAGCTTCAGCTTACTGATGGTTGGCTTTTTAGGCTTCCTGTTTGCTGCTGAAGATGTGCTCTCTCTTAGCTTCCTGTTCCTGCTGCCCTGCCTGCTGTCGCTGTGATGAACTCTCAGCCATTAGGAAGCTATAAATGAAAACAGCTCTTCTGTAGGTCACCCTGGGTCATCGTGTTTTGTCACAGCAACAGAAAAGTAATGTGCTATGCACGGAAACAAACCTCAGGGCAAGGCTGTGACAGATGATCTAGATTAGGCTAATTGAGGAAGGGAGATTCACCCTAAATGTGGGCGGTACTATCCCATGGGGCGGCATCCCTGACTGAATTTAATAAAAAGTGAGCTGATTACCACTGTTAGTTGTTTTGGGCTTTCTGATTATGGATATGATCTGACCAGCTGCCTCCAGCTCCCGCCTCCCCCACCAGGTTGGATGGCATCTTTTGGAACTGTGTGGGTCAGGATGAACCTTTCTTTCCTTAAGTCATTCTTGCCAGGCATTTTGTCACAGCAGTGAGTGAGACGTATGGGGTCAGCAGACCCTGTGGTTTTTAGGAACACTTTCTGAGTTCTCTTCCGAGTCCTGTTTTAGATATTAGATTATAAAATCAGGATAGAAACGCTCAGCTTAAAGCTCAGGTTACTTCCACCTGGGTTAACAAGGGAAGGTACAACCCAGGCAATCAGGCACAGACTGCTCATCTGCCCAGGAGCTGGCCATTGTTTGTGCCCATTACACATTTCTTTTTTTTTCTAGGATATGAAGGAAGAGGGGAGAGGGGTTTGGGGCCCAAATTAAAACCTTTAGAGATCAAGTTATTTAAGCACACCAGGACTCCAGAAAACAATACACTGAATCTTCTCCAAGATTGTATTAAGAGTGAAAGTATGTAAATAAAATCCTCCCTTTACTATGGGTCATCCAGTATTTCTAATAGAAAGATGACTAGGCCCCTACTTTGTAACCGCATATCCCTCTAGCGTAGATTTGGTCAGTACTCTCCTGGGGTTCCAGTGTCCTGTAAAGGCAATTACCTTGTGCATCTGGCAAGTCAGGGGCGGTTTCACACTGGGCTTCTTAAGCCTCACTTAGGAGTAGATCTGAAGGGTTGGAGACACGGCTCAGTGATAGAGAACTCGGCTAGCCCACACAGGCCCTGCCAATCTCTAGCATCAAAACAACACAAAAACCTGATATAGGAAAGCTGGTCATTTGAATAATCTATACTGACATGCTAGATGGATCCCCTGGGGTAGGGACTTTGGCTGTGTGAAGTTGTATGGCTGGTTTGTGTCCTACCCTTTGGTATATCTGGTGGAAACAGACACTTGGTGGGGGAAACACTAACTTTGTTAAGGTATGGCTGCACTCTGCTGTATTTTCATGGGAAATGTTATTGACAATTTGGATTGGAAAGGTCCCTCTCCTTTACATAGGTAACAGTGGGTGTCTGGAAGATTGAGAAGGAAGACTAACTGGTCTCAGTCAACCTTCTGGTCAGCTGGAGATGAGATTAGGCCTGTGTTTAAATGAATACTGAAGAAATTACTATTTCTTTATTTTAATATTATTCATTTTATTTTATGTGCATGAGTGTTTTGCCTGGATGTATGCCTGTGTACTGTTTGTGTGCTCAGAGCCCACCGATGCCAGAAGAGGGAATAGGATCTCTAGAAAGTGGAGTTAGAGGTGTTTGTGAGGTGCTATGTGGATGCTGGGACTTCTGCAAAAGCAGTCGATTCTTTTAACCACTGAAGCTGTCTCTCGAGCCCTGAAACTCCTACTTCTTAATGTTTACGACTTACAATGCCTAGCGAGTTCCGTTAACAGGATATAGCATTTTGTTAGGGTAAAAAATGTTCTTTGAGCCCATCTAGAGGAAATAACTTTGTCCTCAGTATTTGAACTTTAGAAGAGAAACTGAAAACACCAGCAAGACAGAGAAAGGACCCTCTTAGCACTCCTGGGATTCAACCCGGTGGCTCCAGGATGTCTAGGGATTTCAAACTCAATACTAAGATTTCTGAGCAAGGAAGGAACAAATACCAGTCCGAGATAAGGAGGGAGCTCAAAATAGTAGTCACAAAGGAGAGCTTATGCCCTCTGTAGACTAGGAAGTGATGACAAGCAGGGTGGGAGTGATGAAGTTGCCCGGGGAAGAGGAGCTTGCCCAAGACACAGAATAAAAGAACCTGAAACACTGCTCAGTTCAGTTTTTAGGAGGAGAAACTATGCAGGGGACACTTCTCCCTTTCAAAGGCGCTTGTTCAAACACAAGGGATCCCACTTGGCAGGCGTTTGTTCTTTATCTAGACTACTAAGAGCTTTTGGATTTGTTAGTGTGAGCTGAAAATCACGGAGATTGTCTTCATGGGGATTTTCAAGGGACACCCTACTAGCTTAGGGGGGGTGATCACACACCATTGGTGCATTTACTTCCCCGGTAGGTGACAGCTCTGTTACTTCTTCTTCCTTAGAATGGAAGAGGGGCTTACCAGTCCCCTTGGTATTGTCATGGAAGCAAGTCTCAAGAAAAAAGACAGAAGTGGCTGAAGCATGTTCAGGGAACCTGAACTACCTAGGTAGGGTATTTGCTTTAGACAATACTATTTCTCTACTGGGAAACACACTCAGTTCACTCATCGGCTTTATCTTTATGGGCACTTGGAGAGAGCATCTTCAGGTTTGCTTGTGACAAAACTAATATCCCAACAGAGACCCATCTGTCTGCATCAGACCTCACGTTAGAAGCTCGTAATGAACTCACTAGGCTCTTGGCAGGGTAGAATGAAGTAGCTATTTGGTTCTGGTTGGAAATGAAAGAGCTGAGGTGAAAGTAATTAATGAGTTTAGCCCAAGATCAGTCCTGGAAACACCAGAATTAAGACTATGTCGTGTGATGTGACCAATGCCTGCATTTCTAATTTTTATTACGTTTTAATGGGGTTATTAAGAGGTAAGCCGCGCCACCAGCCAAAAAGCCCCGAGGCGAAGAAGAAAGCGAGCCGCTCATTGACATTTGGCGATTAATCATCCCCTGTCTCCTTTTGAATTTTAAGCCAGATGGACAGTGGGGCAAGATAAATGAGCAGTCAGCCCCTCCCCCACCTGAAACAGAAGGTTGGAAAACATGGCTGGGAGGGCTTTCAAGTTGCTTCCCCAAGGTGGAGCCTAGCTCCTCCGCTAGCTGCTGGCTACACCTTGAGACTGCCTGACTGTGCTCCTGACCAAGTCTGCTGAGCTCCTGGTTGGGAGAGCTGAGTAGTCATGGAAGTGTCTAGCGTCTGCTAGGAGGGGTACAGACATCGAGTTCAGGCCCCTCCTCCATCCTTGTCAATCTAGGAGGTCACTCTTACACTCAGGAAATGAGTGAAGGACAGAAAGGTCAAGCCACTTTTTTTTTTTTCTTTCCTAGGAGTACTGGTTTTTTTCTTTCCTTGGAGTAGAATGGAATGCTTCTCCTTTCAAGGAAACAGGGAGACCTGGCACTTGCTTCCCACGAGAGAAAGTTAACTGTGTTCTTAGACTGTCCTAGTTCAGATTTGAAGGGGAGATGCACGATCATTCCCAATTAGCGACCTTGTTTCAGGTGGTAGACCCTGTGGTTAGACACAAGTCTGTCACGTGTGAAAGCAGAGCTGATGTGAATTCCTCTACTCAAAGCAAGGCAACTGAGCTCCTCGAGGAAGTGAAATATCGGTTTCTTTCAATTGTCTACTGGACGAAACCTAGCGTCAACAAAGAGGAGAGTCTCAATGAAGAACTGTCTACATTGGGCTGGCCTGTGGGCAGGTCTGTGGGGGACAGTCTTAAGCCAACCAGCTGGAGAAGATTACCCCATGGGTAATACCATCTCTTAGGCAGGGACTCTTGACCTGTACCCTAGTGGAGAAATCGAGCTTAGCAGAAGTGGGGGGAGCCAGCATGTGTGCCTTTGTTGATTTCTCTCCAGCTGTTGTAAATTCCTGATACCCCCGGCCTCCCTGTAACAGTGGTCGGTAACCTGGGATGGTGAGTTAAAATAAACCCCTCTCTCCCTGAAGGAAATGAGGATGAACGAGAAACCAGTTGTCTGAAAACTGGGCTGAAAACTAAGGAGGGGGACAAGGTTTAAAAAAAAAAATCCTGTGTTTCTGTTTCTTTAGGGAGAATAAGGAAGAATCAGTCAGAACGGTTGATAAGGAGATGTTTCGTCAGAGAGGACGACAGACATACATCAAAAGAGATATCACAGCTACAGATAAAACTCCCGCTAAAGCTGCCTTTGATAGTAGTAGAAACTGTTGACTAATTGGGTGGTGCCTGGCATGGTGAGACCACATCAGAACCCCTGTCGCTGTGCTGGGGGGAGGAGCACACATGTTCAGACTCCACAGAATTTGGTGCGTGAGCCAGCTGTGTTGTTCTTACATTAGCACACGATATTCAATTGAGGGAAGAGCTTGAACTCACGTTTAGTTTGATGCCTTTTAAGGTAAGTGACAGCTAATGTCTGGCCAGCATGGTGTGTCTTCCATGTTGGAGATACATTTACACAGGGATGAGGTCAAGAATGTGACTTAATGTGTTATGAACAGCTTGGTGGGGCATCCCAACACTGTGTAATGAGTTTATGCTTTCATTGATTATTGATTTTTACTGAAGATTCTTCAAGGTCATCAGTGTAGCTGTCACTCTTTTTTTTTTTTTTTTTAAATAAACATACATGTTAATCAGCCTTACTAACAAATGACCTTTTGTGGAGACAAGGACTTGATTCCTTGTGTAACAGTTGCCCGCTGCGAACCTAGGGAAGTTGCCCTGTTCATCCGCTTCACAGATATTTTTCTTAAGCACCTACAGCTTTTCAGCGCCGGGCGTGATTTCTTCCTCTTTGGGATCCAAAACTTAGTGGGGAAGACAGACCACAAAGGAAGTTATTACCGCCAAGTGCAATAATGCTATTTTAGGGGACACACAGGAAGGAACATGTGGTGGTGTAGAAAGAAGATGCATGTGCTCAGAAAGGTTGGGTAGAGTTTCCTCAGACTTTTAACTGAGACTTAATAGGTTCGAAGAATCCATGGGGAACCAGCCCTTCGCTAAAAGGTAGCTTGGTCAGGGAGAGGAGCGTGGTGTAGAGAGACGAGTTGGGTGGAGAAGCAGGGGAGCAGAGATAGGAGGGCTGTGGTGAAATGGGTCTGGAGAAATAGTTGTTTTGTTTCTTCAAACAAAACAGCAGTAATGATGTCCGTCTCCACACGCATATCTTGACAACCCAAGAAGAAGTGCAATGAGCTTAGGAGGCCGTGTGGGAAGTGTCAGGGCTGGATGGAGCCCTGGGGAATGCGGCGTATCATTGACAAGGACAGTGCCTTGGAGCCATGGGGAACTGGAAAAGCCTTCCTCAGGACAGACGCAGGAATGGCCGAGGCTGGACGCTTTCTCCGGTCCCAGTATGAGTGTTTAAAAATGTTTGATCAGTGTGTGCAAAACTGTAACTAGGACTCTGCTTCTCCTGGATGTCTGCAGTCTAAGATTGCTCACCTGCAGAGGCCCTCTTGGGAGCCCAAGCTAACTTGTTCTCCTAGCGAGTCCTTCCCCTGAGCTGTACAGAATAAACATGCTGGGTCTCGGGGTTGGGTTGTCGGGAGTTGCTGCTCTTCCATTACAGTGAGCGTGCCCCACCTGACCCCAGCTTCTCTGTACAGATGTCTTTCTTTCTCTTCATTCCCATGGCAATGTGGTCAGGCTTCCAGGACCAAGCCTGGCTCGAGAATCAGCTTCTAATGACAAATTACTACACACACACACACACACACACACACACACACACACACACACACACACACACAAAGCTAACCAGCATTGCTAGTGGCTTGGCTACAGAATTGCATTTCATTTTCCAATAGCAAAAAAGGACTTTGAGGAGAACTATCCCTGCTTGTCTTATTGACTAACATTACAGTAAAGCAAGACTTCGGAGCAAAGATACAAACTTCAATGAAATGGCATATTTAAGTGTGTGTGTGTGTGTGTGTGTGTGTGTGTGTGTGTGTTTGCACACACGAGTGTGCATGTTTGCACATGCATTCTCTTTCTCATACATTTTCGTCTGTGCTTTTGTTAATTCATCCTGTGGCACACACGGTCTACTGGTGGAAGCGCTTGTCAGAACCTTCATATCCCATCATCTAGGCATTTGCTGCACATGGACAGGATTATAACCCCTCTGAGCAATTGTTTTCTGCTCCATTACCATAAATTCTCAGCCCTTTAGACCGTAGAGTTGAATCAGGCTTAAATATTTTTTTTTTTTTAAAACCCACTCTGTGCACTTTCTGCTTTTGTTCCCAAGAATAATAAATTTTAGTGAAGCCCTGCTTGCCATTTTCACACTAGCTGGCCAGTGTTTGTTCTCTGCTGGATAAACCCAAAGCCTGGGGTTTCGTGCCCAGCATGTGGCTCAGATCACTCCATAAGCCTATGCTTTTGTATTTTTATGTTTTCTTCCTCTAATGAGAGAGACCCCAGTGCACCAAGTGCTGGGCCTGCTTAGTCATGTCGTTCTGATTTCCAATGGGTTTTATGTTTTCTAAGGACTGTAGGTGTAGTGAGTAGACAGGGTCTCAGACTTTCTGTACCCCTTTCCCAAGCTCTGGGTGAGGAGGAATGAAGTTTGGAGCCAGAGGCATGATGTGAAGTGATCATTAGCTTTTCAAGTCTTGTGTTTCTCTTAAGAATACAGACAGGGAAATTCCTCAAAGTATGTTATGTTCAGGACAGATAGTTGGTGTTCATTAAGACTTATCTGTACTGTAGTTTTTGGCACTGACTGCCTTTATTGTTTTTGGAATCACTGATGTCTTTAACTTTGAAGTGTTTCCTTTGATACCTGGAAGACTGGGGGGGGGGGGAGGTTCTGAGTGAGATGCCCAAGTTGATGGTGTCTAGGTTTGAAAACAAACTGTAAAGGACAACATAGAAAGAACATGCAGCGAGCTACTTTGGAAAGCTGCAGAGAGCACGTGAGCAAAAAAAAAAAAATAAAATAAATAAAAAAATAAAACCTTTTTTATTCTGTTCCGAAGAGATGTCTAGTTAACCAGGAATGTTCCCTGGGAGTCTGTGTATGTGTTTGTGTATGTATGCATGGTGGTTGGGGGTAACCAATGAGCCATGACAATAAAATTAAGCAAGGTCTTGGCCTGAGCTGTTAGACCCTTTGCTTTCCAGTATCTGCCAGTCTTTCTTTGGCAGGTTACCTGGAAATCTCAGATGTCCTTGGAAGCTGGTCACACTCTCCCTTTGTGGTTGCCGTGGTCAGTGTCCAACCAGCCAGCTATAGCTTCTGCTTTGGTGGACTGGATTGTTGACTCTGAGCCTGACTGCATGCCAGGAACCTGGCTGCTTAGCTGGTCCTCACCACTTCTGGGGGTGGGTGGTGGGTGGGGGTGCTAGGGTGATCGAACTACTACGATGATTGCTGCACCATCAGCCCCGTGGTCCTCACTGCTCTGTAGTGTGGTGGTAGATGGGTCTCTTCATTTCCAGAATGGCCACATTCTCATTTTTTACAGCGCCCCCTAGTGACACCACAATTTTGTTTGATTGCCTCTCCTGCCTGTAACACGACTGTGAATTGCCTAGGTGTCCTCAATTTAGTGAACAAAAAGAGAACAAAATATACATTTAAATTCGAGTTTTAGATCAACATTGTAGAGTGTTTTAGCATAAATATGTCTCCATTGTTGAGCAAAGCATACTTAACCTAACACATTTGTTGTTGTTGTTGTTGTTGTTGTTGTTATCTAAATTCAATTTAACTGTATGTCATGTGTAGTGCTGGCAACTTTGTAAGTTCCCATTAATATGGGAGTCCATATTAATGCCTTGTCACATCCTGGCCTCCCATTATACTTAGCATGTAACTGGGATAACAGACTGTGCCAGGATAATATAGAACTTGTTACATTTCTTAGGCTTTTCAGAAGGGAGCACCAGGCAATGCAGACCAGGGCAGAGTTAATACATATAAAAGGCACATTCTATTTACGGCTTTCTGCCTAAATATTAGCTCTCTAATATTTTAACTTGGATTTCCAAATGTGTGGACCTTGAATTTGGTTAATAAACAAGATTTCACTCCTTTCATTTGTATATAATAGATGATATACTTTAATGATACAGATGTCTGAATTTTGAAAAAAAAAAACCCAAAGTATTTACACTTATCAGTTGGAACATACTAGGTCATTTCTTAGAAAATTCAGTATGGATACTTATTTTTCAATTTGCTCTTCCTGACATAAAATATAAGAACAATACTTTTTTTTCATGGCAATCACATTAAATATTGTCAATTCTGGGGAAAAAATAGTTGGATGATTTCTTAGAAATTAAATGTGAAGCCACCATATAATAACAGGTCATGTCTGGGTAAATAGCCAAAGGGATGGAAAGCCAGGACTGAAACAGACATTTTGGTATGCTTATAGCAGGAGTATTCATGACAGCCAAACATGAACCAATGCCGTTGCTCATCAACAGATCAGTTTTAACTCCAATGTTCATCAGTGGGTGTTTGACACCCGCTGTAGTATGGACATATGACTGAATGTTAGCCTTAAGATGGAGAAATTGTGACATGTGCCACAATGCACAGACTTTCAAAGCTGTGTCCACTGAGTCCCCACAAGGCAAATACGGTGTGAGTCTACTTGTCTGAGGAACCGAACCTAGGTGAACTCACAGAAGAAGGGAGGAGAATAGAGACTGCCGTCCGTATCCGGGACAGGTAAGGAAGGTCATTGTGTAAGGATGAGAAAGGGTTGTAGAGTTCCGTGGCAAAACAATGTGGGAATTTTAGCACTGTGAGATGGTGTGTGTGAATGTGCTCACCATCGCTTCCAAAAGGCTTTACTCGTGCAAACAAAAGAAAATATACCTTCTTGAGTTTTCTCTAACTCTATATAAGCGCTGCTGCTTATCTGTTTAAGATTGATTGGCCAGGCGAATCTCTCAGCTCACTCCTGTTAGATGAGCCTTCTACCAGGAAGCTTCTCTCCCCGTGGACTTGCACCTGGTTCTGGCCTTCGTGGTTGGATTTAACATGTCTCAGCTTCAGCTGACTGCAAACACACTGCTTTCATAATTTGGATAAAGACGGGAGGGAGTTTGTCCTTTGTTTATACATAATTTTGGAAAATCAGACTAATGCAGGAGTTAGGGGGATCAGAATGCTTGACATCAGTGAGGAGAACAAACGTTTTAAGATAATCTTATAAAGAGCTATGCAAAACGTACCCAGTCCCTGATCCTTGCACATTCCCTGGTTTTAGTTATATCCATTATCCTAGAAATGCAAAGCCCCAATCAAGACTCCTAGCTTCTAAACGGAGTGAATAAAAGGCATCGAAAAACCAGATTGCCACAGCTAGCTCTCCACTGCTGTAGATTTGATCTGGCATGCCTACCAAATGCCTGAACATCCAAAGCCTGTTCCTCACAATGGTGTGATTGGGAAGTGGCAGGGATTGTAAGAGGGAGACTCCAAAATAGGTCTGAGGTTAAGGGAGTCCTCAGAGGGGAACTTTCTCTCCTCTTTCCTTCTGCCCCGGGCACTGAGGTGAGTGGCTTCCTCCCCCAGCCACTCCATCTGATGATGTTCCCTAACCACAGGCAAAAAGGGAAACTCTAAAACCTAAGCCAGAAACAAACCTTCCCCTTTACTAGGTTATCTCAAGTAGTTGTTACAGTAACTGAAAGCAAATTCACACAACCACTGTTCAAAGCAAATGGTGAGACACTTAAAAATCAACAGATAATTTATTATAATTTTCTAGACTAGTATGCAACTTCTTTAAACATCCTCTTTAACACAATGTTAATACCTCTCTTTTGGTCAACCATTATCCAGCTAATTATCATTTGATACGTTTCTCTTAGAGATAGATTATTTTAATTCTCAGGGGGGAAAATCCCCTCAGATTTTATAACCAAAGAGTGGATGATTTCTCGGCTACACCATCTTGCCAGGAAGTGGGTTTGCTTTTGTAAAACCTATACCAGAGAGAAAGCAAAGCAGGAGTCTTCAACAGCTGGGCACTTTTGATGTTTTGTGTAAAATATTTTGGAGAAAAGTGTTCAATATAATACCTCTCATTTTAGGTGCTGAGGGCCTAAGGACTCAAGCAAATTGTATAATAAAATAGAATCCTATTTTTCCATAATTCATTCACTCACAGGGGAAAGACAGAGCACATAATTACTTTGTCCTGTAGCATTCTTGATTTGATCTCAGTAAATGAGCGTTCAGGTGCATCAGGAAGAAAACCATCATGAGTACTCTATTTCCCCTGTTGTCTTTCTTTGTTTTGAATAATCTAGAGAACTGTCTAAATGTTCATAGCACCTTAGCTTGTACTATGAACACTGGATGACAATCCCCAAGCCCATGCTGGAGAAGAGCTGGGCCATTAGTCCTTAAGTGCCATACCACTCTCCCCACCAAAGGGTTTAGGGCTTATTTACACCTTTCTGTATCCTTGCAAATTCACAGTTAGGGCCCATCAAGACCCACGCAGGCCTTCCCTCACGTGACCACAAGCTGACACCTGCCTGGACACAGGAATTGCATCATCCGGACACAGGACGTGCGTCATCTGGACACAGGAAGTGCTCCACCATTTGGGATTTTTATCTCGCGCTTTCCTAATTAAAAAATCCTCCTAAACAATATTTATTACCCTCCCCACATTCTGTTTATACAGACTCTCATAGAATACTGTCCAAATTCTTTAAATGACAGCAAAACACTTGGAACACTGGACAGGGCTGAGGGCAGGCGTGCAAACCGTGGGGCGAAGTTACCCCACTGAATGGCCGGTTAACAAAGGTAAGCAGAGGGAAGCTCACTGACAGGCCACATCGTCTAACCGAAAGAAACACCCCACTGTAATCCAGAGGCAGGAAATAATAATGTCCGCAGAGAAAGGTTTTCCATCTTGTTCCCGTGGTAATAAAATCTCACCACGTGACTTGTAATCAGCCTGTAACTTCATCCAGGCGATACCACGGCCTTTGTTCTCTTTCTTTCGCATTGCCTGGGAAGATTTTACAGTTCCATTGGGAGAGGGGGGTCGGGAAAAGATCTGCTTGGTACAATTTAAGCTTTTAGAGAGCATTTATCCCCCTCCCCTTGCCCACAGCCAATTGCTGTGCCTCCCCTTTGAAAGAAAGCCTGGCTGTACCTGCTCTTTCATCCGCTGTGTGGAAAATGTCTATCAGCTGGAAACCCTACGACTCTTAATTTTGAAGGATTTTCGTTGTAAGCTGTTGGAGGCCTGAGCTAAGGTTTCAGGCAAAGGTAACTTCAGCATTTGAGTCTGGTTCCTACCCCCCCACCTCTGTCCTGCAGGGCTGGCTTTCTAAATGCATACACTCTTTAGCTATTGTAAGTTTATGCTCGCTGGTATCTGATAGAGGTTCCTGGAAACTGACACTTGAAAAAATAAGAAGAATGAGAAAAAGAGAGAAAAAGGGGGGGGGGGAGGGAAGGAGCAGAAAAGAGATGTCAAATCCAGCGGCCTACAAAGAGATTAGAAAAGTTCACTCCAGATGGAAAATTTTATGGGAGCTAGAGAAAAATGTATAAGTGAAATATCAGTATCATAAAATAACAGGAAATAGTGTAATCTACCTGATGGAGAAAATTGTCACTTTAAAAAATGTCTTCTAATTTCCTTCAAAATTGTTCTTGTTTGGGAGCCAATAAAGTGCAGCTAAGCTGACCACGGGCTTTCCTTCTGCCAAGCTCGTAGTTGCCAGCAGAACCCCTGTGTGTGTTTACAATTGAAACTTTTCCATTCTATTTTTCTTCTAATTAAAACAAAACCACCCAGGGGCAGACAGAAATCATGCAATAAGGAAAGAAAATTGCTAATAATCTGGGTGAATTACGATCCAAACGTTTTGAGGAAAATCAGAGCGAGGGCAGGAGCTCTGGATGCAGAGCACATTTGGGGTCAACCTGAAAGAAGTGTACCGGGGGAAAACCTGTGTTTTCCTTTAATAGGTAATAACAATGATACAATTTAGTTTAAGTATGAGCATGGTACAGGAGAATTCAGCAGATAACTGCCCAAGGCATGCACTCTGAAGAAATATGATATTAATGCCCATTTTCTTCACCTCTTCTTTTTTTCCTCCCCTTCAACTCCCTAGATTGGATTTCATAACTAAGTTTTCTGAACAGATGAAGAAATGCATTCCTGGGTACTTGGGGGGTGGGTGGGTATTACCAGGATTAGTTTCCTTTATCTACTCAAACTATTTTGACCGGGATAATTGTAGCGTTCCTGACAGTAAGGGTTAGGATTGGGTTCACGGCTTGTGTGTGTATCCAACACACAGACACACACACACACACACACACACACACACACACCCAATGTGAAGTTTGTTCAGACACTGTAAGAGGAACAGTCAATGGGGAGATGAACACAGAGGTAAGGATGATTCAAAGTCTGGAGCTGGAGAGACGGTCAGAGGGTGAGAGCCCTTGCTCTTGCAGAGGTCCCAGGTTCTGTTCCTCGTGCCCACATGGTGGTTCAGAAGCATCCATAACGCCAGTCCCAGGGGGTACATTAGTCTCCTCTGACTTTTTGTGTGCTCCAGGCACACACTGGGGTGGATGTACATATATACCAAATGCTCATAAAAATAAATAAAATAAAAATTAAAAAGAGAACGGTGAAGAGTTGTCGGTGAAATACATAGCAAGGATGCAGCAGGTAAGGAGTTCAGGAGGTGGGAGAATAGAGATGGGAATGGGACCCAGCGACATCATCTTGGAAGGGTGACATTTCTCCTGCACCATTAACATTCAGGAGGCAAGGCATCATTTCATAACTTTGGATACATTTCATTTTTTTTTAAAAATCCTTTCAAATTATGTGTATAGGAATGTGTATGACTGCATAAATGTGTGATTTCTGTGACCTCCTACGGTCCAGATCTGCATAGTGAGGTCTGGAGCTGGAGTGAACAGGAGGTGGTGAGCCATCTGCTGTGGGTGCTAGGAATATGTCCTCTCAAAAACCAGAGCTTACTCTTAAGTGCTGCGCCATCTCTTCACCCCGTATAGATTTTAAATAGCACTCTGTACATTCACCAGCCCATTCACTAACTTAACAAATATTTATCCTACTATGGGAGTGATATGGAGAGACGCCAGGGAAGCGATCTGCACATTTCTTCCACAGAGTGTTGCCAATCTGGTATGTTGCCAATCTGATGATATATTTGAGCACTCTGCCATCTTTGAGCACTTGTTGACCTTGGACAGTTGGCTTTAGCTGCAAACGGAGCAAACCATCATCAGAAGGTTTTAGGTGAGATGTCAGGACACACACCGAAGGAAATTCAAGTATGTCTATAAAACATCCAACAAAGATAATAGAGTGGTTGTGATTTTTTTCCAAGGAAACAACTGGAAAGGGTGTGTCGATTCTGCAGAATCTGGTGGAAAGTGGGGAAGGTGGAAGGTAGAGGTCAATGAGGACGACAGAGGGGTTTTGCTTCTACCAGCATGAGCAGGACAGGGAAAGAGCAGCACATCACATGCTTCAGTGGCAAGCAGGGGTTCACTCAAGGAAGCCCAGACTATATTTGGAAGGTAAATGCTTTGGCTAGTTACAGAAGGTACGGGTGAAAGGTGAGAAGGAGAAATGCAAATAAGCATTAAGTTCTCCGGCTTACACAGTTCTGCAGTCTATTCTGAAAGATTAACTCTGGAAGAAAGGACAGAGATCTGCAGGCAACTCAGTGAAAGCTGAAGACTCCAGAAAATCAGGACATGGCACCGATAGGTGATTCCCGCTTGCTGGAGAGTGACTAGAAACATCTTCGCATTCGGTGTGTATAACTACAAAAGAGGGTTGTCATTCCGTTAAATCACTTCGGTTTTAACACATAAAATAAGCAGCTAGTTCTCTTTTATCATTAGAATGTGTGCGCAGTCATGCACACTTGTGTACAAGTGCACTCACCCATCTAGGTATGTATAGAGACCCAAGGTCAGGGTATCTTTTCTCAATGACTTCTTCAGCTTATTTTTTAAAAACATGGTCTCGGTGAGCACAAAGCATGCCATTCTGGTGAGGGAGGCTAGCCAGCAGGCCCCTTGGACCATCATGTTTCTATGACCTCCTAGTGTTGGGGGTGAGAGACTGATGCCACAGTACTTGGATTTTTAGTGAATTCTGGGGAATCCCTGCCACTATTTTGTGATGCATCGAACAGACTCTCAGCTATGTTTATCGGGACGGACTGTCTAACCAAAGCTGCAAAGCTCTGGATGGCATCTGTGGTGCCCAGCACCTGGAACTTCAGTTCAGCAGCCTGGTATACATTCATTCCAGGCAAAAAATGAAGAAGACATCTCCTCCCACACCTAGTCTTTCCCCATACCTCGTCTTAGGATGAGTTTCTATAAGAAACGGTTAATTCCCTAAACTGGAAATGGGAATTGGAAAACCCCATATATGGCTTTACAAAAATCTATTCTAACCGATGCCTAAATGAGACTTATTCTTACGTCAAAGCAGAACACTGGGCTCCCCATCCTAATCTGGTCAGTGCTGTCAGCTTTCTTGGGGGTTAAACATAGCCCAGTCAAATGTTGCTACAAAACAGAAGGGGAAAACACCAGGCCCAGTTTAACTTGATTTCTCTGGATCAGGGTGGGTCACGTCATCCTGAAATAGCATGCGAACAGCCAGGATTTTCTCAAACTCCTACCGTATTAAATTACCAAAATAAATTGTGGCTATATTTTATCTGCAGTATCAGCAAGATCATATAACACAGCAGCGGAGGCTGGTATCACTTAAAACGCTGAGCTTGAAAAAATGAAAATAAGAAAACCACCATGGACTATTGCAAAGACTGAGCACTAATGCATGCTCCACTAATGTGTACCCAGACCATGCACTCCACAGTATAGTATGGAGAATCAAAGCTTTTGATCTGGCTAATTGATTCAAAATCCCTGTGTCTGCTTAGCCTCATAAACCAAACTCAAGCCTCATTTCGATGGCTTACTGAACCAAAGTTTGTTGCCCTGACTAATAATTGTCCCTGGTCTGGGTTGCTGAAAGATGCATTCAATATAGTCCTGTTTCTAATCTAAAAGAGAGTGAACAAATTTGATAGTTATTGGGTGAATCAAAAGAGGAAATGTTGCTAAATGATAGGTGAAAATATATTGCCATTTTGATCTTATCTCCTGGACATTTTCTATAACTAGAAAATTATGACTTGTCCTTGGGAGGTACATTTGACTTAGTGAATGTTTATAGATTTGTTTAATGTAAAATAACATCGTTGTGTGTTAAAAGCACACATCACTTAAGCTAAGCACCAAGTGTGTTCAAATACTAGCAGGCCTGCTAAGTAAGCAGTTCTTCTCATTTTTTTCTTAACCACTGTATGCTTTAAAAAACGATTTGCTTGAAAGTTTAACAGTCCCAGAAATTTTGCTTATAATGTAATATAAACGTATTTTAAGTTGACTGATTTGAAAATCTAGTAAGTGAGTTTAAATTGTTGTGCTTAGATCAGAGTGAAAATAAATCACCTTAATTGCTACAATCTCTTGATTAGGTGCTATAAAAATGGCAGCTTTAAAGGCACAGAAGGTCTCCAACTTGCAATGTTTCGAGTTAATGATTTTTTCAGCTTTTCTGACGGTGACAAAGTCACGTGTGTTCAGTTGAAATTGAATTTTGAATTCCTGTCTTTCCTCAGCCCAGTGCTATGTTGTGTGATCAACTCTGAGCCTTCTAGACTTCTAGGGTTGGCACAGGTTCCTGTCAGTTGAGGCACACCAGGGAATATCGCCAACATTCTAGGATGTACTGGGTAACAAAGCGAGACCATTCTACAGGAGAGGGTTAGAGCACACCTTCATCGTAATTTCCAAAGCTTGGAAGCTTGCAAAGCAAAGGCAGGGATCCCCAGAGTTAGTGGGAGAGACAGATGAGATATTTTAGTAAAGCCTTGGTTCAACTGAGAGACCCTTGCCTCTATGAATACAATAGAGAGTGACTGAGGAAGATTGCCAACAACAGCCCTGGGTTCCCACACATATGCACACATGCATGCACCTGCACATATGTGCCTGTACATATGTGTATATGCACTTGCATACTACACATGTATATACATGAGACAAGGGAAAAAACCTACAGGGAAAACCTACAACTTTCCACCTGCTTGTCCTCCTCTTTCCTTAGAAGAAAAAACCAGAATCTGAGCATGAGTCTTCTCATGTAAGGTAAGGGCTTGAATATTTGCCACCTCCTTCTTGTGTCCCTCCCACTTTCAATTTTATGAACTCTGCTGTCAAGCCAAGTTCTTCATTGCACAGCTATTCAGCTTTTGGAAAACAAATATAGAACTTTATATTTACATTTATTAAATCTGATTTTTGTCAGAAGAAATACAAATAGTTGATATAAGACATAATTCGATCTTAGCGGTAATGCAAAAAAGTAAGTTGAAAAACATGACATATCATTCAAAACTTGGAAACGAGGAAAGATTAACAAAAAGTGAAGCCAGGAATTCTGGCAAAGGGCAACAAGACAGCAACACTCATGCATGACTAGGGGGCGGGGAGGTGGGGCAGGGAGAGTAACTCTATATGGGTTGTTTGGAAATCAAGTTAGCAATATATATGTCAGCAATCACAATTCAGAAATTATCATAAGAAATTAATTGTTTTGGACAAAGATTCGGTATAAGAATGTTCATGGCATCAGCATCCAAAATAACAAAATTACACACAATCTTGTGACGGTTAAATCAATTATAGAGTGCCTGCTGTGGAATTGGAACATGATATCACAGAATACTTAATGATGTGGCCTTAACTGGAAAAAAAAATGGGTTATAAAACAGACATGTGAAGAATGAGCCCCATCCTCTAAAAAGAGAAGAGGGCACACACACACATTTTAAAGCAGAGATGTGTGCACATAAAACTTTAGAAGCATTTATAGCAATGCCAAGTGGTCATTTAGATGGAGCCTCTGCCTTTTAAACAGCGTCACTGCTAAATGGTGTGGATTGGATGTAAAATGTCCTTTGCAAACTCCTGTGTTTAAATAGTTGCTTTCCAGCTGGTGGTGATGTTTTGGGAGGCAGTGGAAGAGTGGGTTTCGTGGGGGATAGGCCTTTGAAGGGTTCCCCACTGAGTTCTTTGCTTCCTGGTCTGGCTGTCAGGAGGAGCAGCAGTGGTTGTCCCAGGCTTGCCCTGGCTTGCCGTCCCTGCTGCAATGGACTGTTCCCCCTGAAACCGTGAGCCAAAACCAACTGCTCCTCCCCCCAATTACTTCTATCCACATCTTTGTTTCAGCTGTGAGAGCAGTAAGAATCTGATGCCTGTTACTAACACGAGCTGTATTTCTGGCGTGCACCCACTCTGTTCCTCCCACAGCATTTAGTTCTGAGTAATGTCCACACTTCACAAGCACCCTCCCTTTGCCTCTGCCTAGATCATTCTGTAGAAAGTAGGAAGGGCCCAGACAAAGGCAAACAACTCCCCCCTTGCCCCTCCTATCAGAATCCCAGTTTCCTCTGATGAGTCAAATTACATCAGCTTGACTCTTTACAGTACAAAGTAAAATTTTATTGATTCTCTCAAATGTTCTTTGATCCAACACCAAAGGAAACTGCTAAAGCATCCAGGAAATATACCTGCACTATACCCTGAGCTTCTCTACCATGTATGAATCAACGACATGCCATTTTAAGGACATTTGTAGCTGAGCTAGGGATTTCTCACATGGATATTCAAGTACATGATTCTTAAAGTGTTTTCTGTGGCTCATCCAATCTAATGGATGCTGGGAAAGCCAGATGCAGTTCTGTTTGCGTGATGGGTTGGAGAGGTAAAACAATTCTTGACAATCTCCTTTTCTGGTTTGTGAGTTAGTTTTTATACATCTACTTAGTGGTGGAGCCAGTGGAACTTCATTGGTTCTTGCTAGAGAGCGACCCGACACAAACGTATAGTATTGTGGCTCAAGAGCTTTCCGCCAGCCATTCAGTGTGAATGTGAAACTCTGCAAGGGTAGCGGGAGTGCATGGAAAAATGATATGGCATGGGAAAGGGTTCATTCCTGTAGAGACCACGAGCTGAAGGCCAAGTACAAGTAGTCTGACCCTCTCGGGACACTGTAGAAGAGTATCTACACGCAGTAGAGGCAAGAGTACAGCACTCCACGGTCTGTGGAAGGAAAATGACGACGCCGAGGAATCACTGAGGAGACAGGCGGAGCGGTAACTAGGTTCCAGACGATCGAGCATTTTCATAGACGGGCTTGAAGAGCAATTAGGTTTTTGAAGTTGATTAGGCTGCAGTGCATTTGAGTTGCTAAAGCAAATCTGGCTTCACGGCAGTGAACATACTGGAGGGAGAAACTGTAGATGTTCAGAGCTGGAATGGGCGGCTGTTGAAGGGGTTCAGAAAGAGCCTGGAATGGAGCCAGCAGACGGAAGACTAGGATGGCGGGCAGCAGCGGAATACAGAAGAATACCAAGGCCACACTTGGGCCCTCAGACTTTTGGTTAGCAGTCTCCTTCTGGCCTGTTTCTGTCTGTACCCCTCCCCGAGAGCCCACGGTCATGCCCTTCTAAACTACATTCTTGTTTCAACTTTGCCTTTGGCCGTGGTATCCAACGCGGCTGCTACGGTCTGAAGGTCAGTGTCTGCCCCACCCAAAATGCAGAGTGAAACCCAAAGTCCATCCTGCTGCGGTGAGGCTGTGACTGGGAGGTAGCTGTATTATGAAAATGGAACTTTCATGAATGGGCAGAGAGCGCTTCTAAAATCGGGCCCAGGGAGCTATGTTGTCTTTTCTCCCACATGTAGATACTCTGAGATATGTTCTTTGAGCCTGAGCATGGTTCTACTCTAGACATGACATTTTGCTGATTCCTTGCTCTTGGACCTCCCAGCTTCTGCAACTTGGGAAATTCGTTTCTGATGGGGAATTTTGGTATAAGATTTATGGTGTTTTGTCATAGCCACAGTAGCTAGAGCAAATCAGCCACTAACCAGGGACCCGTCTTTGCCAACACTATCGATCTCTTACAGAGCTTGTAGCTGTAGTGAATGTGCTTTCTGGGCTCTCACGTGTATCTATTAGCAGGACGCTTGCACGCGGGATGGGACAGTGTTGAGTAGCCTGTGTTTTGAAATTCAAAAGATATGGGCCAGTTCTCCTCATGCTGCTAGTAAAAAGCATAGGCTTCCAAGGAGATGGACATGTTTTGTGTGAACCTTCTTCCTAGATGATCTTTAAAGAGAATTTGGCAAGCAAGGGGAATATAGCCATTTCACTCACTGCTATTCATTACGTAGCTCAGGGGAAGCAGTATATTGTAGAATCATGCGCTGGTTATACACAAGAGGACCCAACTGGCACAGCAGAATGGGTGGAACTAAGAGATTCTGGAATAGAAACACCGAGCAGAGGTGAGGATTTGGGAGAGGCTCAAACGTTCAGTGTTGATGCTTTGAGCTTTGGCACCTCTGAGAAAGATGGGAGATATCGTTATCAGTCTACAACACAGCCTTCTCATATCCCTTGGTAGAAAATGATGCAAGGGTGACAACACTTTTCTGCATTTTAATCATGAAAAACCGGAATAACTGAAGGGGATAGGTGGGGCATCCATGGGACCTCACAAAGGGCCGCTTCCGTTCTCCTGAGTGGTACAATACTGGAGGTCAGTAAGACTGATCCATAGTGGAGCAATGGTGGCCATATGTGAGCAGGGGATCTCCTAGGCTCTTATGCTGTAACTGTTAGGACTACTGTGCCGTTGCTCCTGAAAGAGTTAGTGCTCTGAGTTAGAATCCCATCTAAAGCCAGTGGCCTTTCTTTTCCTAAGACTTCATTTTCTCTTCTTATTGTTGCTAGAAACAATTCTAGGGATGTGGACTTTTTGTTTGAATTTTGCCTTTTATAAAATATTTTTCTCATTCATTGATTCATTGATTCATTCATTTTCTATCCCAATTGCTGCCCACCCCCAAGTCCCCTCCTTTCCTCCCTTTAAAAATACTTTATTAATTTTTATTTTATGTGTGTGTGGGTGATTTTGCCTACACATGTATCTGTGAACCACGTGCATACAGTGCTTGCAGAGGCTAAAAGTGGGCGTCACGTCCAGCTGTAACTAGAGTTAGAGATGGTTCGGAACCACCAAGTGGGTGCTGGGACTTGAACCCCTGTCCTCTCTCAGAGCAACTAGTGCTCTTAAGCTGCAAGCCATTCCTTGAGTCCACGCTTATTTTCTGAATACATTTAAAGGGCCAGGGTGGTCATGTCTGCCTCGTTCCTATATGACTGAAATGACTGAGTGTGCTGACTTGTAGGGTTTTCCCCTGAAAGTCAGCTGATTGTCCAGCAGCAGAGCTAGGATAAGAACACTGACTTGTTATTTTTAGACCACCCTATGTAGTTCTTGTCCCTAGGACATAGAATCTATGACACATGACTTTAAGGGACCACAGAGCCCAAGAGTAGGAATTGAATTGCTTCCTGCTAAATTTACTTCTGGTAAATGCTACCTGGTCAAAGTTGCTCTAACTCGTCAAGTAAAATAGGAGAACACCTTCCCAGGGCTGAAACTGCATGTAGATCTAGCAGCTAGCCTGGGAGCTAGCCAATGTCTGCAGAGATTAAGATGAGAATGACTCAAAAAAAATGGACTCTTCTACATCTAAACCTATTTATACATGTTTATAATATGATATTTATTTATGTGTTCCATGTGGCAGTGTAAGTATAAATGATCCCATGACATATGGAGCCCATTTTCTTTAAAATAAACAGACGTGGTTAATATTCTGAAAGAAGCCTTAGTGGACATGAGCACAGCATCCTTTAAATCTCCAAGAGTTTGAAGAAATCATCGAGCTCCGGTTAGCGAAAAGAACTCACTTCTTAGGTACACATGTTTCTAAGCTAAGAAAACCGACCTGGGAACATATCTGCATTTCAGGGTCGTGAGCTTTTCTCCAGAGCCCCACGAGTAGGCATGTGCTCAATCATGGCCGTGCCTGGGAGGCCCGAGGGCAAGATTAGGGATTGTACTATTCTTTCTCCTTATATTTTGAGACAGAGCCTCTCTCACTGAACCTGGAGCTCAGCATTACAGGTGAATTGGGTGTCCAGAAAGCCCCAGAGATCTGACTGTGTCTACCTTCCCAAGTGCTAGGGTCACAAACGCACACTGCTAACCCTGGCTTTCATGCGGGTGCTGGAGATCTGAATACCTATTTTTTTTTTTTTTTTTTTTTGCTTGAACAGAAAGCACTTTACCCACTGAACCAAGTCCCCAGCCCATCAATGATCCCCCACCTTTGGTCTAATTACGAGTTGGCTCAACTTGAGATCTACTAGGCCGTGGCTAGGTTATTATTCAGATTTCCACGTATTAGGTCTGTCCTAACCCATGATCACAGATTCTATTATATATCCTCCACTACATATCTAATGCTTTACATAACTCACTGAAATCCAGTATTGGAGAACACAATTTTTCCCTAAGTCTTTGTTTCTCTGCCTCCTGGTTTCCATGGTAAACAGCTTGTTCTGCCATACCATGCCCTTGCTCTGATGGACCACTATCATCAGAAGCCCAAAGTGGGACTTCCTCCCCGACATTGCGGCATTAACCAAAATAAACTTTCCTCCCTATAAGTTGTGTCAGATTTATGGCGACATGAAGCTATTACAAAATTTAGATAAAGTTCATATGCCTTTTTTTTTTTCCCTATTAATCCAAAGCAGAGGCACAGATATATTCTACTAATAGCAAACTGGGCACAAATATATTCTACTAATAGCAAATTGATGTTAAACCTATCTTCCCATCAGGATCTCAAAGTTCCCCACAATTGTTAGTTAACCATTAGTTAGTCAGAGTTAACTAAGACAGACGGAAAGAAAGTAGATAGAGTCCCTGAGCTTCACGCGTTTACAGGAATATTCAACCATATTAAACATTCTGCTGGAGTCTCAGGCATGCCACGAGGGCCTTATGCAGCTGACGTGGACCGAAGTTCAAGCCTCACACACTCTGAGATACTTCACATCTATAGTGAGATAGAGGGGCCAGTGAGAGGCATAGATCTTGACTCATGGGTGGTTCTCTTTTCTCCCATGACTTTCAGGCTTCTAGACCCATTCATTAAATACATTTTATTGGCTTGGCTTAAAAGATGAGAATATTTTTAAAGTGCTGCGAGGTGCTATGCAGGCCACTGTGGAGAAAAGATCTTGGTCTTCCCCATGAATATGCCGACCTGTTAGGCAAGATGCGTTCACTGGTGCCATAGTCGCAGAACTATCTGAGGGGTAAACACTCACTCTCAGATTGCATTGGAGCCTTGCTATATTCCACAGGAGGCAGTATGTACCTGCTATGATGAACCTGGTTGAAAACCTACAGCTGAGCAGGGCTGGGCCCTCTGGGAACTTACTACTGTTGTTTAGATGAATTGACATGCGGCCAAACTGCATTCTAAATATTGATGTTCGCACTCACAGACCATGCCACTCCCAACCACAGTCGAAGAAGCTTCTCTTTGCTGTACATGGTGGTACTGTAGATTCATGGCTGCTCAAGGAGCTGAAAATGAGTGAGAGTACATCCTATCCGCCATAAATAGGACATTTATGATTCTCTCTAAGGCTCAGGGGACATTACGGAAGAGACTGAAGAAGGAGTGTGAGAGAAGGGCTATGGAGTGCCGTCCTCAGGGCACGTGACAGCATTGCAAGCGGGAGCTCACAGCAGCCGTGCCAGCCTGCACTGGACGACCTGCACAATACTGGGCTTGTCAACAGCTGATGGCGGCTTGGGAAGGACTCACGGGCCTTTACCTGCTCGTGTTGAGCTACTGACTGCAGCTGGATTCTGGAGGAGCGATACTATCGTCAGCTGTGTAATCAAAGGTAAACCTACCAGTGGATACTTTGAGACTCACAGTTGAGCAAATGGTCCTGGCTAAAACCAGTGGGTCATTTACAAAGAGGCAAAAGGAGGCATGCGTGTGAGAAAAGAAGTTTTATGGAGGATGATGATGATGATGATGATGATGATGATGATGATGATGATGATGATGATGATGATGATGATG
>JADRCD010218849.1:0-13167 GCA_019843815.1 Montemys delectorum
TGGGGGGGGGAGGGGGATATATGTGTGATGCATGTATACCTGTGCACATATGTTGCCAGTATGTGCTAGCAAGCAAAGGCCAAAGGAGATGATGAATGTGAACAATAATAATACTTGTTGGGAGAAAGGGATGGATTCGCTCTTTAGAACGTCATAAACCTCAAGTCGATGATATTTCAGACATCTTCCTAGCAGCTTATGGGAACGCGCTTGTGTTTGTTTTAAATGAGATACTTGGCTAAGTGAAAAAAAAAAAAAAAAAACTGAGGTAGTACGGAGAAACGGACAGATCGTTCGGTAAGTTGTCTGCATATATTAGGAGCTGAATTAAAAGGGACTATTTGAGCCCATGTGACTCAAATCAGGAGCTGGATATTTTGCTCCCGGCAAGGTTGGATGTCATCAAAGCCAGTTAAGCAATCTCTGCTTTGGACTCCCTCCCCAGCTGGGTTGTCACAAGGGACACGGTGGCTACCAGATGGACAAACATACTCCTGACCAACAGTCCCATTGAGGACTGGGATTCTTCTCTCAATATCTGTCTAAAATTCAGAAAATCCCATCTTGGGTCTGTTCTAAAACCCCAAGAATTTGTCTGCATTCTCTGCCAAGGCCAAGGTCAAGTGTGTGTGTTTCCCTGATCCCCAAGGGAAGGGGACATGGCCTAAGACACTGTAGTGCACGCTCGGGGGCTCTGCCTCTCCGTTTTTGCTTCCTAAACACAGATAGATGTCTGCCTATATTGCCCCCTCAGATGCACCTCCTTATAACACAGATCACACAGAAAGCGATACACGCTACTGTGGACGGTCATTCTCATGGATACTGAAAGACCTAACGCCTGTAACCTGTTACACTAGGGGGCTTCATATTTTATTTAACTATTTGTTTAGTTAGTTAGTTAGTTAGTTAACTACTAATTGTTTCAGAGTAAAAGGCAGCTCCGATTGGATAGAAGGGAGTCTACATTTTCTCCAATTTATGGCCTAGGGTGGTGTGTATGTGCAGATGTATTCATTTAAGCCTACAGAGAGATAAACATGTATTTATATGATGCTAGGCTGTCAACAAATCCCTCCACCAGAGACAAGAAAGTTAGCAGTCACGGCCCCTAGGCAGGCAACCTTCCAGTCACTTGACCACACAACATTATTGGACCTGTGTACTTTTAAAGCCCATGACTTACGGTTAGTGCCGGGTGGCTGGGAATCTGTCAGGGAGCAGTGGTCTGTAGAGGGATAGTGAATTTATCACACCTGTGTATAGAGACCCTAGGAGCTGACGTGAATGTAGACTGGATATTTATATTGCAGACAATGAGGAGGTACAGAGAAACGGACACAGTTTGTCCATTAAGTATTCTACATAATGTAGCTGAGTCAAAAGGGAGTATTTGAGCCAACATAACTGAAATGATCCCAGCTGAAAGTTGGGGATCGGATGAATGCCAGCTCTTAAGTTCATTACAAGCAAAATATGCTTTTAAAGAACAACCAAGAGGGGAAAAAAAAAAAATCTTCACAACAAAGCAATATCAGCTATGCAAAGTTATTTCCTTTCTTCTCTACTTGCCAAGATATCACTGCTGTGATTTTAAAACGTCCTCTCTGCTGATTTCAGCTCACAGAAGGTCCCAGGCTCTGATGTCACCCTGCTGGGGAGTGCTGACTCAGCAACTAGCTCCACAAAGTTCAGGACCCTTCCGTACCCCAGCATCCCTGGGACCCCCGACTCCAGCCAAGCAGGCAGCAAGGTAGCCTTGCCAATCTCCAGCCCCCCCCCCCCGCCCTCCCCCCGCTGTGAGAGCCATTGAGAGGACCAATTAATGCAGGCTGCTGTGTAGGATGAAAACCCTTTCCGGCCCTGCTGGCAGAGGCCACTGAAGGGCTGTCAGATGTCAACGGCTGTCAGTCACTCCGAGCCATCTCTCCAGGGCTTCCCTGCACCTGGTCTTGTCTCTGCCTGGCTGCAGAGGCCCTCATCCGTGGGACACACCAGACGCTGGCGTGCGACGTTCTTCAAGTACAGCGGGACCTAAGGGAAACTCTAAAATGAACCAGAAGCAGAGGGTTTGGAAGGTGCATTGGGAGAACTTGAGGCAGGACGGTAGAGGGGTTCCAAAGTCAGTCTCGGCTGCCAGGTGACTTAGAGGCTGTCCCGGCTACAATGAGACCTTGTAAGAAATGAAATAAACAAACACCAAAGAAGTCTTTCTGGCCACTTTGTGGAAAGAGGACACAGAGGGCCGTCTTCCCTGGACACAGTCAGGAGCTGCGTGTTGTGAGAGCATTTGAATAAAAGAACACACATGTGTCTACAAGACATGTCCGTTTACCAGTTCTTTACATATCCCACATAAGGAGATGGCCTCAGAGTTCTGCTGAGGTAAACAGGTGGTGAAATCATGCAGAATTGTTTGTAGGGGAGAACAAAGACATAGCAAACATTTCACCATGATTAAATACATACAAAATAGTTCTGCAGAGCCCCTTTCATACGAATGAGTCTCTCTCCAATATATCCCGTCAGGCAGAGTACCAAGTAAGGGCAATGGCTAGCTGTGGCTTTAATTTTTTTCCTTACGGGGTTTGGGTGCACTATCTCTCTGTTCTAGAAGAGCAAAAGAGCACGTGACCTTCCCATCACCCCTTGCCGGACCTCAGAGGAGCAGCAAGCTTTTCTCTGAGCAGCTAGTAAGCCCACACAGACTCACGCGACCAGAGAGAGAAGAAGCCACAGACCAAGCTAGTACCTTGGACGCTGGAGAGGCAGCTCCACAGTTAAGAGCACCCAATGCTCCTCCAGAGGACCCAAGTACAGTTCTCATCGCTGAAGTATCGTGGCTCACAACCTCCTGTAACTCCAGTTCCAAAGGTCTTGGCACCCTCTTCTGGCCTTTCCCATGGCCTGAGCATGCACAGAATGCACACATATACATAAAAATAAATCTTTATGAAAAGAAGTGGCTTGGGTGTCAGAAGTGAGTCACTTCTCAGAAGTTACTTGGAGATGACACTTGGCGACAGGAAGAGGTTGGGTGTCCGTGTAAATAAGCTTGGTGTGAAGAGCCCAACTGTTGGCCAGATAACATGACTTGGGCTTTACTTGACCCTGTGAATACCTTCCTGCACCCGCTGGAGTCGGACAGAGGACGCCCCAGAGAACCATGACTTCTGCTGAACCTGGAGGCAGCTGACCTGATGCCTTTCAACACTCTGCCGTGCAGAAGGAATCGGGAGGCTCACAGTGCCCGTCACCTGGTCATAGAACAAAGCCCACGCCATGTCATTCCCCATTTAGGGACTTAGCACGTTTCATTGCTTTTCTGACATGCTGATCCTTTGCAACTCCGATCTTCTCAAGCCTCTGCTTCTAATCGCAGACTGCTGAAGGCGGCAGAGGGAAGGCCCACCAAATGGAGGAAGCTGGAGGGTTCATGAGTGGGCTGCAGGTAAAGTGGGGAGAAACCACGGGATAAAAATTAATAGCTGAATAGGACATCACAGCTTGTAAAGAGCTCATCTACCACTCACTATCTTTTTTTTTTTAAAAAAGATTTATTTATTTATTCATTTATTTATTATATGTAAGAACACTGTAGCTGTGTCTTCAGACACACCAGAAGAGGGCGTCTGATCTCATTACAAAACCTTCATGTGGTTGCTGGGATATGAACTCAGTGCTCTTAACCACTGAGCCATCTCTTGATTTCTCGTTCCAGCCCCGCTCGCTCTAACCCTGCTCACTCTGGCCCAAAGATTTATTTATTATATGTAAGTACATTGTACCTGTCTTCAGACACACCAGAAGAGGGCATCAGATCTCATTATAGATGGATGTGAACCACCATGTGGTTGCTGGGTGTACTGGCTGGTTATGTGTGTCAACTTGACACAGGCTGGAGTTATCACAGAGAAGGGAGCTTCAGTTGGGGAAGTGCCTCCATGAGATCCAGCTATGGGGCATTTTCTCAATTAGTGATCAAGGGAGTAGGGCCCCTTGTGGGTGGTGCCATCCCTGGGCTAGAAGTCTTGGGTTCTATAAGAGAACAGGCTACGCAAGCCAGGAAAAGCAAGTCAGCAAGGAACATCCCTCCATGGCCTCTGCATCAGCTCCTGCTTCCTGATCTGCTTGAGTTCCAATCCTGACTTCCTCTGGTGATCAACAGCCATGTGGAAGTAAGCTGAATAAACCCTTTCCTCCCCAACTTGCTTCTTGGTCATGATATTTGTGCAGGAATAGAAATCCTGACTAAGACACTGGGATTTGAACTCAGGACCTCCAGAAGAGCAGTCAGTGTTCTTAACCACTGAGCCATCTCTCTAGCCCCCATTCACTGCCTTGTGTGACTTTCACAGTCACCTGGGAAGGAGCCAGCTGACTCTTTGCTCCTTCTCCAAACTCATGCGACGTGCCAGCATCACAGGATGGACACAAGGAGCCTTTGTGACTCTGGATCTCACACTCTGTGCTAAGGGCCCATCTCTGGCATGTTCAAGGTGAACTTTCATCAATGGGAGTTCTTGCACCTCTGGGTCTCATTAATATCCGTCCAGTTTTAACAGATAGGCAAACTGAGGCTGGCTCACTTGTTCAAGGCCACAGTGCTGTTGACAGACTGAGACCAGACTGAACGCAGGGCTCCTGCCCCCTCAGCCCACGCTCTGCCCATTACATCTGACTAATGCTACATCATAACTGCACATTATTAAATGATATGTTTTCATCAAGCAAAACAGTGCTTCCCCAAAGGGAGAGGGTGGAATATGGTGCTCTCCTTCCTCAAACCATTCTCACTGCCATATATATGTCATGGCAGGAAACAAAGTCACATTTGATTAGACTCCTGTTACTCCTTTTCAATGAGCTGTGGTGAAAGGGTATATTTTACATATTTTAATCTGAAAAAAAAATTGAGAAGTAGAAGTGTTGTTTCTGTGAAAGACTCCTCTAGCATAGGAGGCACATTCCTGAGGAGAAATATTCTCGGCCAAATGCTTACGATGCTTAACAAAGCCAGTTCTCGCTATGAACATTAGAATCAGCCAGTTTGGTTTTGGAAATCATCATTTCCGACTCTTCTCTTGATCATTTTGTGATTTGGTATCTCATCCATTGCTCTCCTGTCTGCAAACTCTGTTTAGTGCAAAGCTTTGCAAAAAAAAAAAAAAAAACCTCTTCTTTGACCATGAACTTTCGATGATCTAGTTAGCGCTACTGTCAAGCTTCCCGCGGTCTTTTTGAAAAGCAGGACTTGTCCATTCTGCCCTCTGGCCAACTTCCGTGGGACTAAAACGCTAGCAAGAGCCATCAAACTGCCTGACGGCTTGTCACCAGCGAGGCTCCATTAATTTACACACATTTTCCACTGTTTGGCGTCTCTACCATGATAACTCTTTTCTCTTCCAGGCAGCTCCTGTTTGCATTTAACACTTGGGTTAATTTTCATCAGAGTTTAAATTTAGCCATCAGTTATTTCAGCAGAGCTGTCAGCCAACATATGGAGAGAGGGAGGGAAAAAAAAAATCCTTCTGAATTTATAATAAAGTGGGATCTGTTGAATGTGAAACAAAAACCAACCGCAATATAGCGAGGCCCCGGTGGGGAGACCAGGGTCAGGGAAGAATTGCAGAGGGGATTAGCTGTGCTATTCACCAGAGCTGCGTCTGGGCACCTCCGGAGCTTCCGGATATATCAAAAAATGATGGAAAGACACAGTTCAATTTGTCCCCCTTTTATAAAGGATAATTAACCTGTCAGTCTTGCTACTTTAACAACTTCATTAAATTGGAGGCGAAATAGGTGCCGAGAAGTCTTGTCTTTATCCAAAAGGAACACAGGGCCCTGGTGTAAATGCCGGGAGAAGAAAGCAAAACACATCCCGCGCACCTCCATGATGCTGTCTGCCTCCTGAAAAATGGGACACGCTTCTTCCAATTATGTAATAATCCCGCCTTTACTATGACCTGCTAAAAGTAATTTTCTTAACTTGGAAGGTAGAAGGAATAATGTCACAGCCCAAGCAGGTCCAAGAAGCATACCGTTTAAAAATTGAGGTTATAGGGTTCCCAGGGCTGAGGGCCAACCTATTTAAGCTCCAGAGTGATGGTTGCTAGAGGTGAGCAGCGTTTCACAGGTAACAAGAATAAGTGGAAATGGCTCGCAGGCCCTCCAACTCCCCTCTGCCACCCACGCGCTGGTCTCCAGCCTTCGCAAGGGAAAGGCCTGTAAGGGGAAAACTCCTGCTTCTAAGAAGACGTCAACTTAAAATGTATTCCTTCCTTCAAGGAAAAAGAATGCTCACATCCTTTTCATGTTTAAAAAATCTTACACAATCCTAGATTTTTGTTCTTTCAAGTAGATGGAGTTGCTACTTTAAGCAACTGAAATAACGGGTTGGGTAAGAGTCCAGCCCTTTAAAATTTCTATTC
This sequence comes from Montemys delectorum, assembly GCA_019843815.1. Taxonomy (NCBI): domain Eukaryota; kingdom Metazoa; phylum Chordata; class Mammalia; order Rodentia; family Muridae; genus Montemys; species Montemys delectorum. The sequence continues at coordinate 6,432 of JADRCD010218849.1, forward strand.
TGTACAAAGAGGGCTCCAAGGCACAGGAAAAACCTAGTGGCAAAATATGTTTCAAACTCGGTACTATAGAAATAATATTACCTCGACACAGACGTGGCTTATGACATTGGTAAGTCTCTCCTATAATCACATTTAGTGATAAAAGTATTTTAATAACTCTAAAACAATAATAAAAATTCCTACTGCCCACACAGTAAAGATAAAACTATTTTCTAAGAAAGGAATATTGTAATTTTTGAATAATTAAAAAAATTGGTGGTAATTATATATTTTCATAAAAAAATTTAAGACCAAGATTTTACCAATATACTAGCTCTTGAGGGCTTATCCTACCAAGCCACATTTAATTTATGATCTTTACAAGTCAGCACATTTTTTTAATCTTAAGTGTTTCATTTTCAATAATTTGTAAATAAACTAGGAAGGAAAAAAAGGAAAATTGTACTTTTTAAGGAGGCCACATCAGTGCAAAACTTTAAATTATCTCAAGTGTCAATTAGTGAGTCAATCACACATACTTCATTTGGCAAAGAAGTCAGAACTCATCTGTCATGTTTCATTTGAGATGTGTTGAAAAATGCAACAGTTCCGACAATAGCTATTTAATCAACATTTAATAACAGAGTTCATACTTTTAATAATGAAAATGTACAGTTTCATTGAAGTAGAATTTTTTATTGGTGCCTCAGCAGAAGAACTGGATCCAGAGACTTCCGGGGTACATTTAATTACGTGCTATGGAGTGCAGTTTTCTGTATATCTCACCTAAGGATTATATCTATCATCAGGAAGGCGTTTTTTGTCTCAGCATTTGGAAAGAGACCAAGGTGGCAGAGAACTAACTACAAAGTGACTCTCTGCTGTTCCTGTCCTGTGCCTGTCTCATGTCTCTCCGTGCACTATAATTGAGATGATGGGTCTGGTATTGTTCCATCTTAAACCCTGTCGGCACACATTTGCAGAGGAGGAGCCGGGCCCGCCCCTCCCCTGCAAGGGCTCAGAACCGGACAGTGATCCGGAGTGGCAACTGTTCTTGCCATGGGTGCTTTTTCAACTTGTTTGTGCGCTCAGAATTCACCATGTGGACACAGCGCTGTAAGTGCTCTTTCAGGACAATGACACTACCTGTCTACAGATAGCACTTGGCATGTTTGCTTGCTGTATCTTTTAGAGGAAAAGACCCAAGGGCCATTAGGATTAGCAGGCCCCTCAATCGTGTCACCCTCTCCAGCTGCTCTGGACCGGGGGCACTGCAGACTGAAAATGACTCTGACTCCTTCTCGCTAATGTCGAGAGACTGGGTACGTTAGGAAGGAAAGCGGCAATGTCAGAGCTTGTTGGCTCTGCGGTGTGGATAAACGGAATGCTACAGGGACAAGGCAGGAGGTGCGGGAGAGAGCCTACGTTAGCATTCTGAGCTTAGGTTCCTCAGACTATGCCTCTGAACAAAGACAGGACTAGCCAACAGCTGGACTATCTATCCAAAGCAAGTGTACCCACATCTCCCCGGAAGGGATTCATGTTCTCAGCCACCACGGCCATCTGGCAGTGCTGTCTTGCGGGGCAACGGGCTTTTCCTGCTTTGGAACCTACACGCACGTGACAGTCAAATTCTGTTTTCAATAAAGACCATGTTGTTTTAGCCCAGCTGTGTGTATTTTTTAAGAGTTTTATTGGAAGGCAACAACATGATGCTAATTTTTAGACAGTCAAATGCTGAACCTGGTGCTAAAATGAGCAGCTAGTATCACCAACCATACTCGAGAGAAAGCTCAATTTCCTACTGTAAGCAGATGCTTCAATTGCCGCTGGTTTAATCACTATAATTTAGTCATTTTACGAATGTAGTCAGTCATTTGCTGATAGCTCGGCTTTTTGTTCAAAGGGCGTATTTTCTCACTAGTAACCTTCAAATGTGTAGTCGATGTGTTCTAAGGAAGTACAAAATTATTAATGAGGCATAAATATAATTAGGTTTCTTTCTGTAGATAACTGGGAAACCTCTCTGTAAAGGATTGTTTGAGTCTCCTTTTCACATTAATAACTGGAGACTGGAGTGGCGGCGTTTTTCCAAATATATTTATTCATACCCTATGTCCATGGGCGTGTGTGTAGGTCAGAGGACAACTTGCAGGAGTGGGTTCTCTCTCTACTCCTCTCTCCCTCTGTGGGTTCGTCAGATCAAATCACCAGACTTAGCTACAAACGCCCTCACCTGCCAAGCCATCTCACTGGCCCATGTAGCAGGTCTGTTTCTTTTTTTTTTTTTTTTTTTTTAGGTTTTATTTTTTATTTCTGCATATCTGTGTGTATGCATGCTAAGTGTATTCGGGCACCCCTGAAAGCCAGAAAAGGGAGCCAGGTCTGCCAAGAGCTGGCGTTATAGATGGGTGGGATCCATCCGGTGTGGGTGCTAGGAATCCAAGTTGGGTTTTCTAGAAGAACAAGTGTTTTTAGGACGCTCTCCACAAAGTGACAATTTTTTCACAGAAAAATCATGTGCAGCGACCTTGAAAAATGGTTATCCTTACTCCATAAGTCCATGTTCCATGTTGTCTCCACACCATACAATAAGTTATCTCTCTTCTCCCAATTAAAGGATTGAGGGGCGGGGGTATGAGAATTATTTGAACAATTCAAGTAAGTCTATAATGGGTTAACTACCTGGCTATTTTAAAAACTGCTCATTTGACTCTGTCTTTAAGGGAGATACTCAAAGCCACAGGTGCTTGGAGACTTCCAGACTCACTGAAACCAGTGCCTCTTGGCACAGACAGTAAGGGAGCTAGCCCTCACTCACCTCACCTCTCCTGTGTCCTTTATGCAGGGTTTGGGGATGGAATATTTGAACAGCTCTCCACAGGTAGTCCTCAGCTTTGCAAAGGCAGTGAATGACCCTCTCCTCTCCTGGGCTGGAGGTTGTGGTGTCTTTCAGATAGCAAGCCCCCAGGGGTCAGAGAGCAGTTGCAATGTGGCTGGCAGTTAAGATTGCAGGCTCTGCCTTGCAACTCAATCCTGGTTCTGAATCATTTAAAATAGTTCCCCGTGGAATTTACATTCTTTATAGTTCCTAGGTTTTTGGAATACAAGAGGTCAGGTTGAAGAAATCTCGATGACCATCCAATCTATCGCAAATGGTGATCTCCAGGTTCAGGGAGAGACCTTGCCTGTCTTAAAAATAAGGGAAAGAGTCAGAGGAAGACAGCCCTTTATCAGAAACGTGGAGAGCGGCTCAGAGCAGGTAGGTCCTCCATCCTGGCGCTCAGGAGGAACAAGCTGAAGACACTTGATTTTAACAGCCAGCCTCACACCAGGACACAATGAGTTTCTGTTACTTTTGTTACTTAAGCAACACAGGAGCTAACACAGTTGCTTTTCACTAAGGTTTAGGGACTGTGGCCTTTTATGAACTAGTTTCTTTCTAGTTACAAGGAAAAGGCTGTTTCTCGTGCCTCCTTTTTGATGCTTGCAGTCTGAAAAATACAAATATTGTAGATCCTTTTGCACAAACTTGGTAGAAAGCGAATTTGTTTTAGCATGCTCACAGCGGTGTTGACGCATCTTCTAAGTTAGGCAGATTAACCACGTGAAAGGGGTAACTCCTGACAGACTGTTGGAGATACTTGTAAGACAAAGTCTTTTATTAGATACACAAGTAAAACATAAAAGCGGACACAGAACAGAATGTGATCATTCCCAAAATTTGACATCACCTACGCCATTTTGTTCCACGTATGGTGCCAAGGAAGCATAACTTAGTGTGGCACGGAGACAAATGCTTTGTGACGTATGACCTCAGCTCTATGTAGTGACTTCAGCAAAACAAAGAGCAGAAATGGGGCTCCTTGGTGAAAGGGGGGGGGGGAAGGACACAGACTCTCAGGCAGGAAGGGTAAGCTTGAAAGACTTCACCTTTAGTCCCAGCACTCGGGAGGCAGAGGGAGGCATCTCTGTGAGTTTGAGGCCAGGCTGGTCTACAGAGTGAGTTCCAGGACAGGCAAGCAATGTAAAGAGGCTCCGTCTCAAACAAAATAACAAACAAAAACAACAAACCAAAAAGGGAAAAATTTGAAAGCACTTAGACTCCAGCATGATGCCTGGCGTTAATTAATATGCTATACACTTAGGAATTGCTAGCAGAGACGATTTTAAGTGTTTTCATCACACACACACACACACACACACACACATACACACACACACACACACACATACACACAAACATGTCAAAATGAGATTTTTAGCCATAAAAAGGGGTGACGTTGTGTTGCTTGTGGTAAGCTATATGCACACAGAGATTTGTATACTAGGAGACTAAGCCAATTTTGGAATATATACATTTTCTCTTATCTGTGTGTCCTAGACTGGACATAGTTAAATAAACTCATGTCACATATATAAAATGGAAGTAGAAATGAAATGTCCATGGCACAGAGAGGATATACAGAGGGGAGAGAGAGGCTTGCTCAACCTATACGATATAATGTATGAAAATTAAAGAGAAAATATTATATTAAAATGTTTAAAGTAAGCGGAGTGGTGGTGATGCATGTATTTGATCCCAGCTCTCAGGAGGCAGAGGCAGGAAAATCTCTGAGTTCGAGACTAGCCTGGTCTACAGAATGAGTTCTAAGATAGTCTGGGCTACACAGAGAAATCCTGTCTCCAAAGAGAGAGAGAGAGAGAGAAATGTTTAAAGTATGTGAAGAATATGTAATAACTAGCTTGGTTTAAACATTTTGTGTTACATACACATTTAAAACACATTGTATAGAATAAATTAATTTTGTAGATCAGATATTTTTTGGTGTGATATTCAAAATAAAAAGAGGCTAGCGAGATGGTTTGGCAGGTAGAAGTGTTTGATGTGCAGGCGTGACGGCTTTGATTCATGTCCTGGAAGTCTCAATGGATTCTAAAAGATTGCTGTCAGGCCTCCATGTATCCAGACTCACATCATATGTAAACACACACGAAATTTAAAGTTAAGAAAAGAGAAACAGACTTAAAGAAAAAGAGGGGAGAAGGAAACAGACTTAAAGAGAAAGGGAGGGAAAGGAAGCTGGCAAATGACTGAGTGAGGCCCAGGATGCGCCCTCCAGTGAGGAGGGAGATGGTGTTTGGATCCATGGAGGCTGGGCTCTACCACCGGAATCAGCAGCACTCCTTCCTCTTTGGAAGTTTCATGTAGGAGTTTCCTGTCCAAGGTCACACTGGCTTAAAGAAATTGATCTAGAGGTAGGTGAAATGGCTCAGTGGGAAACACACACACACACACACACACACACACACACACACACTTGACTGCCAAGTCTGAGAACCTTAGTTTCATCTCCAAGCTCTATATGGTTGTCCCCTAATGCCCCCACACACACACACATACAAAGTGCCAAGTGGCACCCCCATCACTACAGACACAGAAAATGTTCAAAAAAGGAAATACACTTGCTTTGGTGTTTCCTAACATGACTACTGTAACATAACATGGGTTTCCAACTTAACTACATGCTGTCCAATAAGTAGATTATAAGGAGAAAAAAAATGTCCAAAGTTAGGTCTTTTCTTGCTCCTGTAATTTATATGACTGCCCAGTATCCCTTAAAAACTCAAGGTGAATTTCCTGAGTTTCTAAGTCAACACTTGGAAGTCACTGCTGCTTCTAACTATACTGTGAACGAATCTTCTTCCTATCACTGTGATAAACGCCAAAAGCAACTTGGAGGGAAAGGGGTTCATTTGGTTCACATGTCAGTCTCAAGTACCTTTCATCACTGAGGGAAGTCTCAGGGGCAGGAAAGTGAGGCCTGACCCAGAGCACAACCATGGAGCGTACTGCTCATTGGCCTGTTCTTCCTGGCTCTGCTCAGGCTGCTTTCTTGTACCACCCAAGACCACCTTCCCACGAGTGACACCTCCCACAGTGGGCTGAATCCTTCCACATGAATCACCAACCGAGAAAAAACCCACAGGCCAATTAGATGGGGACATTTTCTCAACGGAGATTCTCTCTACACGACGGCTCTAGCTTGTGTCAAGTTGACCAAAGACTAACCAACAAAATGTGTTTTTCTGAACTAAAACATCTGGGAATAATAAAATTATTCTGCCATTACCTCACTTGAAAAACCCAAAGAGCCTCCTGCTCCAGAACCTTCTGTCATCTGGACTGTGTAGTGTAGACTGGATTCATAGCAATCCTCCTGCCTCAGCCCCAAGAGTGCTGGAATTATAGGCATGAACTACCATGCTTGCTTAAAAAACACCAAGTACTTTCAGTTTGGAAGCAATATCAGTAGTTTCCAAAACAAGTGTGAGTTCTGGTTGGTTACCTTCCTTTCAGCTGTAAAACAATGGGGCAAGCGCTCCTTACACCAAGACCGCTAGTGCTCCCTGGAGAGGCTCAGCTCTCTGCCAATCCTGGCTGCACTCAGTTCTGCTTTGTTGAACTGCATAAGACAGAGTAGATCCTGATGACTTCCATAGGCATCCCTCCCTATCTAAGCTACTCATGTAGGGTGTCTCACAAGTGCATGTAACTTCAGCTTTAAGGGAATCTGTCGCCCCCTTCTGGCCTCCATGTGTACCTGCACTGATATGGGGAACATACATACGTACAGGCCAACACTCATAGACATAGAGTAAATAAATGGATAGATAGATAGATAGATAGATAGATAGATAGATAGATAGATAGATGGATAGATGGATAGATGGATAGATGGATAGATGGATAGAT
>JADRCD010218849.1:13177-39801 GCA_019843815.1 Montemys delectorum
GATGGATAGATGGATAGATGGATAGATGGATAGATGGATAGATGGATGGATGGATGGATGGATGGATGGATGGATGGGTGGGTGGATGGATGGATTTGGTGGATGGATGGATAGATAGATACATAGATTCATAGATACATAGATAGATCCATAGAGACATAGGTAGATATTGACTGGTGATATAAGTTGTACCTCTGAGAAGGCTCAGTTAGTGTGAGCAAGTCCCCAAGCATGATTCCTCTTGAATCTCTTAAGTCACTCCAGTCCTCAAGCTTCGTTGTCTCTCCATTTTTCCCCTGATTTAAAGAACTTTGAGTTGGGTCCGTGACAGTACAAGATGACTGCTTTTCTGACTGAGCCCTTCTCTGTTCCTGGGTCCTACGCTAGAATGTTCTTAGTCCTGAGTGTTACATTTGCTCAAACTCCTAGTTTGTGTCCCATGTTTCTCTCTCTTTTCTCATTAGAACAGACTACTTGGAGACAAGGAACAGGACTTAATTTGGGTTCCTCACAGAGTGGGTGGTGCTGACTGGTGCAGTTCACTCCCTGGGAGAAAGTCAGATTCTCTTACATGGATTCTAAAGTGTTCTTGAGCACAGCGAGCACGGAACAGCAGGAGAGGCGAGGGTTTGGTCAATGCCAGTGGCTGTTCCTGACAGGAGAGTCAAGATGACATTGATGCCATCAGCAGCAAGGTACGCTCTGGGGCTTCTGAGGCAGGCCGCTCCTTCACATTGAGGGTTGGTGTGGTAGGCAAAGAGCATTCAGCTAAACACCAGGGAGAACCTAAAGAATGAATACGTATCCCTATCCTGGCCCAACTCTGGGTGATTGGTAGGAACTTGTTAAATGCCTGCTACAAAGAAATGAGGTCCTGAGAGATGCTAGGAACACTGATGCTGAGCACAGGGTGTGAGCGGCACACTTGAGTAAGCCAGGGTCTCAGAACTGCAGTTTTGTATTCTTACACAAAGAAGATAATGGATGGTTGAATTTCCTTACAGAGGACTTGGGGTATGGCTGGGAGGTGGCTCCATTGATAGTTTGATGTGCCTTCATGAGGTCCTGAGAAGCGGATACTCCAGCGCTTATGTCAATGCCCTGTGAGGCTAGAGGAGAGGGCACAGACAGACAGATCCTCAGAGCTTGCTGCGTGGCCCATCCAGAAGAACCAGTGGTCTCAAGGTTCAGAAAGAGACCCCGTCTCAAAAAGTAACATGGAGACTAAGAAAGGCTCTTGATGTTGACCTCTGACCTCAGCACACACACACACACACACACACACACACACACACACACACACCAATATACATGTATACACATACATACATACATACATACATACATACATACATACATATATACATACATACATAAAAATCCCTTGACCCCACTCTTCTGACACATGACAGGATCACAATTTGCCTTCAGTGTCTTAGTCTGAATCTACATGTGCCTTCTAGAAAAGTAAAATATTTGAGCTGGGGACCATGCATCTTTAAGCACTACATCAGAGGGAGGAGTCGTGGCCTCTGACCAGCAGGCTCCGCCTCCTTCCGTCCTCTCACAAGGTGAGCAGCTCTCTATGGAGAGTGCTTACTGGAGAAACATTTGCACTGTGTAGTGCTGAGTCTATGCTCAGGGTGGCCATTGGCTTGATCCCAATAAATTGATCCCAATAAATTGATCCCAATAAATTGCCGTTTGCATGTGATCCTTTGGGAGTGCCCTCTTCTAGTTCTCTGTTTCCTCTTCACCAACTTTGTCTTCCTTCCTGACTTCCTGTGTGGAAGAGAAAAGTCTCCGTATTTCCAAGGCAGTTGCCACGCATGTCTTATTCATCACAAGCCCTGTTCCGCAGCCCCCGGAAGAGACTGCAGATTTCCATGATCACATAGGTAATGGGGCATTTGGGATTTGTGGAAGAAACTAGCCTGGCTCCCCAAACGCTTCCTCCAGTCCCCTCAGCATTCAGATCGCGCACTCAGCTTGCTCTTATCCATGTGATTTTAGCTGGACGGAGTGCCTTCGTGTGTTTGGTGTGTTCACCCTGACCTTGCCTCAGGGACTCCCGCATGTCCTCAAAGGCAGGGAGCATACATTCTTTATCCCAGAAATCTAGCTCGAAACGGGCCGCACTTCTGAAAGCCACAGGGCAGGGATAACTAAGAGAATGGACTGCAGATGTTTAAACACAGCCTAGGAAGGCAAAGCAGTCAGTTACACACACACACACACACACACACACACACACACACACAGACATTCACATAGACACACAAAGACATACACAAATACACACACAGATATTCACATATGCAAACAGAAACATGCATACATACATACACACACAGACATTCACACAGACACAAAGACTTTCACACACCTTCACATACACACACACAGACATACACACACACAAACGCAGACACACACACATTCACGCAGACACACAACCCATATATTCACACAGACACACACACACACAAACACACACATATATATTCACACACACACACACCCTTCAGGTATATTTACAATGTCTTGGAACCCAAGAGCTCTTCTCCTGAGTTTGCTTATACGTCAGTGTCAGTGCTCCTCCACAGCCCGGTGTGTACCCCCAAGGCTGGGAGCTACACTGCGGGGCTCCTTCCCTCAATGTGAGGTGAGGACTAAGCACGTGGAGTGGAGAAAGAATCTGAAGGTGAAGGGGCTTGTTGAAAACATGGCTGTGAGCAGATGGGCCCTGAAACCATCTGCTACAAAGCAACTAACTGTTCAATGATGCATTACAGAATTATTTAGCTCTCACAGAGCCCGGAAGTAGTTAGTAATGATGGCATCTGCAGAGCGCACACAGCCTATTTATATATGATCTATTACTTCATAAGCTGTATGAAGGCCCTCATTCCTTAAAGCAGCAGCCGTCTTAATTGCAAGGATAAAATTGTTGCTGAAAAAGAAAAACCTGTCAATTATCGCCTTAAGATTAGCATCTATTTTCTTCCCGTGAGTTACCTAAGTTTTTTTGTTGAACCCACTATACCCATGATCCCCTACCAGAGTAGACTGGTCTAAGGTGAATTGCTCTGATTGTAATTAGAAAGTAAACAAATGCACTTTATATTTCCTAAAACCATGTCCTCTGTAAAATTCATCTTCTTCACCTTTTCTAAAATAAAGTTTGCCTATTAAAGAGGTGCATGGCCTTTATGTTTTTAAAAGACTAAACAAATTACAGTAGAGGAAAAAAAAGTCCCTCATCTACAGAGTCGCGTTTTAATTCTTTTGGTATCTCTCTTGTGCAGTTTTCCGTATGCTTAGTTTAAGATGCTCTCCCCCCCCCCTTTTTTTAATGCCCTGCAAATCGGGTGTTTGGATTGGAGTGAAGGTTCAGTGGTTAAGAGCATGTATTATTACTCTTACAAAGAAACAGGGCTCGATTCCCAACACTCAAATCAGAAGCTTCACAGCTGTATTTATCTCCAGCTCTGGGGAATCTAGTGTCTGGTCTCTAGGTACCTGTGTATGTTCACATACTCACACAGAGACAAAGATATATATGTTCTTTAAAAGAAAACACGGTGTGTGTGTGTGTGTGTGTGTGTGTGTGTGTGTGTGTGTGTGTGCGCGCGCACGCGCGCGCACGTGTGTGTTCATTTACCTGGATATTTGTTTTTGTGATACACAAACTGATAATTTATTTCTTTTATTCATGACATCCTAGAAATACCAACAATTTGAACTGCTACAGCCACATGGTCTGACAGTACCCAGCACTGAGCAAAGCAGAATCTTAATATATATACAACAACAGAGCTACATCTAAAATGTGCTCTGCTGCATAACAAAAGCCACAGAAAACAATGAACGGGGCTGTGTGGCTCCTTCTGGACAAGGCAAGCCTGCAGAGTGAAGAACAGATCAATGGCAGCTAGTGGTCAGAGGTCAGCGGAAGGGGTTGATGAGTGACTTGGGGGAGGGATTTCTTAGAGGGTGTTGGTGTTGGGATTTTGTCTCTTCCAAATGAGGGAGAAGTTTTCATGGAATTTATAAAATCCACGAAACAGCTCACCAAAAAGCTACCTCTTACGTACATTTAACATATGTTAAGGTATATTTCTAAACAGACTACAAATCCAAGAAGTTATCAAGCCTCAGTTTTACCTTGTGCCAGGAATGTGTGTTAATTCTGTCAGCAGCTATGGAGCGCTATGTAGTCCACGCTCTGGCCATGCAGGCAGCCATCTGCAGGGAGTTTGCATTCTGGGAGGGTGAGGCGTGGTGGTGGAGTCAGTAAGGTAGAAGATTGACATATACTAGGCCCTGGCAGAGAGCAGAGCGGAAAAGAGGAATGGAGGGAGGACCTCCCAGAGAAACTATCATTTGAGTAAAATGTTGAAAGAGACAGAGGGTGACACTGGCCTCTTGGGGCAACCGAGTAAAAGTCTCTCAGACACTGAAAGTGGGAGGAAGGGGCTGGGGAAAGAGGGAAAGCCGAGAGAGGTGAGAACCAGCCATGTCTGCTGAGAACATAGTAAGAACTGCCCATGGTGTCAGCACTTAAGCGGCAGACAGTATACTCCTGCTAACATTGACAGAATCATCCTATCTTGTGTGATTAGAAAACATCAAGGTGGTGGCGTGTGCGTGCGTGTGTGTGTGTGTGTGTGTGTGTGTGTGTGTGTGTGTGTGTACAGCAGTTTGTAGAGCAGAGAGGGCACACACACACATGAAAGGTCAAAAGGCAGTCATGATTGGCACTATGCAAACACCAGCAACCCATTTTTTTTTTTTTTTTTTAAAAACAGGCTCTTTCTTTAGTCTTGAATTCACCAAGCATGCTAGGCTTATAGGCCAGAACGCTCCAGAATTCCCCTATGGGATCCCAAGTGTCTCTGCCCACTTATGAGTTCTGGGGTATCTAATTCAGTTCCTTATGCTTGTGAGGCCAACGCTTTAGTAACCGAGCCACCCCTGGTCTCCATCCTCACCCAGACAGTTTGATGTGAGTTCTGGATTCAGGAAAACACTCGGGCAGTGACACAGACTTGTAGCTGATATTTAAAAAGCATGCCCACTCAGTCAAGTTGTCTGAACTTAGACACTGCAGATTTTCCCAAGCTCTGCAAAGAACTCTCCATCCGTGAATCAGTTATCAAGCAGCATCTGGTGGCTGACATCAGTGGCCCTGAAGTTGGCCTCTAGTCTTTGGAAAGGTCTGTGGCTGAGCTTGTATACTCCTCCTCCCACCCCCACCTATGCTAACTTCCCAGGAGGCACTGAGTCTTGGGCATCTGAGCAACTGTGTTGATGGTTGCTCTAAGCTTGGTGAGCTTCCCGTGGAACGAAGCATCCTTCGTTATCCAAACACTCAGAAACCTGAAGTGGGCTGTGTCTCATGGTATTTAAGATGGCAAATGGAGGGCTGAGGAGATTGCTGGCTGCTCTTCCACACGCAGGTCTTGAGTTCAATTCCTAGCAACCACACGGTGGCTTACAACCATCTGTAATGGGATCTTTGGCCCTCTTGCGGTAAGCAGGTATAAATGCAGATAGAGCACTCATCAATCAATCAATCACATAAATAAAAATGACAAATGTGCAATTTTTGGCAAAAATTTGCTTCTAAAATATAGGCTATTATAAAATACTGAAAACCAAAACCAAAATAGTCAAATGCTACAAAAAAAAAAAAATATTCTAATTATTTCCTCCCTCCCCTCCTCTCTGTCTGTCTCTGTCTCTGTCTCTCTCTGTCTCTGTCTGCCTCTCTCTCTCTCTCTCTCTCTCTCTCTCTCTCTCTCTCTCTCTCTCTGTCTATAGTTCTACTATGGACCCCAGCCACCTTTCCCTTCCTACCTGCCAATCAGTCAGTCCCTCGAGTAGAAAGGCATACTATTGCTTACTGACAGCCAGGTGGCACCTGCCTCTCATGAACTGTGCTCCTCAGTCGGGGGGCTGCCTGGGACTGGACTCAGGGTTTTATCCCTAATTGTGATCGAATGCTTTTGTATTCTGTGTAGTCTATGGTGGCTCACCCTCCTCACAGATGGTCCTGGTCCACCCCTCCAGGAAGATAGCTCTGTTGTTCCAGTCCCCATTGATGTGACATCCACCAAATGGCCTTGGGTTATTCAATCGACTCTGCTCTCTTTCCAGGCTAGTGTCAGAAGGGGGAGAGTGTTAATTGGCCCCTGCAAAACAGGTAGGCAAATTCAGGCTGTAAACAGCAGGCCTGCCAGGCTGCTGAGAAGCAGGCCTGACATTTAAATACGAATGGATGTGCTCTTCCTCACTGGGGTCCTCCAGAGCTTTCAACCTTGACCTACAGGGAACACCTTTTCTACAAGTGACAGGTAATTTAGCTTTCTTGCTAAGTTCTGGGGCTCTCTGGTGGTGAATTATGTATGGTGCCTCCACGATACAGACACCTGTCCACTGAGAGCCAAACCAAAGCTGATAGATTCCTCTTAAAGACCTTAGATTAGATAGAAACTACCTTTTTCCCCCTAGAAAAGTCGTCGGGATGTCAATCACTTGGCCTACCTTTTCCTCCATGATTTCGGGGACTTGAGCTTTGCTAAAAACAGACTGGTTCTGAGGGCAGTGCGCAGGCTTCTTCTTCCATTGTCTAAAAGAGTCCTGAGCCCTTTTTAATTGTGGGAATGAACTTGTGAACAATGAATTACCTGTGCTTGCGCCCCCATCAACATGGATTTTAAAATAATTCATTAAACTGCATTTAAAAAAAAAAAAAACGTCACACCGACTCCTTTTTAGCAACGATGTTTGACCAGCTTTAAAGGCAGCCTTTTGTTTCTTTTGTTTGTTCTTTGAGACAGGGTCTCTCTAACAAGCCCTGTAACCCTCCCTGGCTGTCCTGGAACTCACTGGGCAGCCTTGAACTCACAGACATCTGCCTGCCTCTACCACCCAAGCGCTTGGATCAAAGGCGTGTGCTGCCACAGACACCTTGGAAAGGAAAATGCCGCTTTCGAAGCGAAAACAATAATTTTCACACCTCACTCTTAGGTGTACAATGTCATTCGGGAGACATAAATATTTCAGTGTGAAAAATAGGTAAGACATAAAGGCAGTGGGGTGGCAAATCTCCTTATAGACACACACACACACACACACACAAGACCCAGAGGGCTGTACCTTTGCAACAAGGCTTAAAGGCCTCCAGGTGAGGAGTGGGTGTGTGTGTGGTGGGAGTCAAGGAACACTGCATTAAGAGGAGACAGGTAGGCTTTTCCAAAATAAAGCACGTTTGTCCTGCTCAGGTCACGTGGCCAGCCAGGCGTCTCAAACCCAGAGCACTAAGTCGTGAGTGCAACCGAGTATCTGGGCTTTTAGCAGCCCTGTGGATTTTTCTGTTTCCGTGCTAGGGGTCATGCTGGTGAACGTGAGCACCCGTGAGTGAGCTCAGCCTGGAGAATGAGGCACTTAGACAGGAAGTTGACCTTATCTCGGGATGATGAGAGTGGGGAATCCGCTTGGTGCGCTGGGAACCTTTCAGCCAAGCACACCGACCTTTGAACCCACTTTCCTTGCACTTCCCTACTACAGAAGCTACTCCCCAACTTCCTGTCTATCAGAGCCAGGAAGGGAAATGGGATCACCCTATAAGTCAAGGGCAGGCAGGTCCATTCCCATTAAAGATGGGATGTAAATGGGGAGGACCCTCCTGGGATGAACCCCTCCCACAGCCCGGGTGCTCTAGTCTCCCTGCGGGGAGCGGGCAGTGGAATCTCATTAGAAAACTAATACAATAAAGACATGCAGATCTTAAGGGTGGGTGAGGAGCACAAATCAAATTACCTTCATTACTTTATTCTGCACCTCACAGCGCTTCTGCCAGTGGACAATTGCATTAGATCACTGGGGCGATCAAGAGGCAGAAACTCCCTGGAAATTCATTGTCTAAAGCCAGACTAGGGGGCAAGGGAGTCCCAGAGGAGGTGGCAGGAGTAAATTGTGTTGACCCAAGACATAAATTTATGACATCTATCCACATTCATGTTAGGCCTTTTGCTTTTCAGCTCCCAGGTCAATGTCTTGTTTTATGTTAGCTGTGCACACGGGTCTGGGAGGAAGAAAAATAACACTAGCCGGCTATGGAGACTCACTTGACTTTTAGAGCCTTGCTTTTTACAATGTCTAAAATTCACGAAGCCCTTAGAATTGTTTAATACACACACACACATACACACACACACACACACACACACACACGCACACACTTTGCTGGAAGAATTCTGGACTTCATGCCAATACCTTATATAGAGAGAAACATGAACATTTAGAAGGGGAAATGTAAGCATTAAATAAGTGGCCTAAGTATTTTTTTTTTAACATGAGAAAAGGAAACTACAAATCACAGGTGGTGTGTTCTGAAAATTAAACTACAGAAAAGCATGAGAGCAGAATGCACTGTGATAGAACTCAACACATACCGTATCGACGAGAGCTGAGGGAGTTACTAGGTGCTAGTATTTCGATCCTGAATGTACTGATGTGTTGGTTGCACTACTCAGCCTGTTGCACGACTGGGAAGTGATAGGGCCCAGTAGGGTGTGAGGATTAGCTTTGGCATCTTGACCCAACCTAGATGACGTGGGAAGATGGTCAATGAGAGGTCATGCACATTAAATTGGTCCTAGGGCATGTCCGCTGTGGGAACGCTCTACGTTAACTGATATGAAAGTACCCAGGCCACTGTAACACCAGTCCCGGGGAAGGAACTCTGAACTGTGTCTCGGTGGAGAAATCGGTGGAGAAATAGACTTGAGGCACAAGCAAGCGAACTTTCATTTATGTCTGCTCGACCATGGATGTGATGTGGCTGGCTGAAGCCCTGCCTTCACTTCTGCCCCGTGACGTCAGCTGATGAAACCCCTTCTTTACTAAGCTGCTCTGGATACGATAGTTCATCACAGCCACAGAGACAAAACTAGAACAGAGGGGATATTGGGAACCCAGCCCCCCTTCCTCTCTTTGCTTCTTAGACACCATGAGGTGAACAGGCCTCCCCACCACAGGCTCCTGACACAATGTAGTAGTATACTGCCACAGACCCGAAGCAAAATGGTCAAGTGATCACAGAGTAAAATCAAGCTAGGAGCCAAAATACTTTTCCTATTTATAAGCTCTTTCTCTTGGGCTCTTTGTCACTGCAACCAAAAGCTAAAAAAAATAAAGTTGAAGTTGAAATAACACACACCAGAAAATGAAGAGGCACTCATTTGAGGCCTGGGAAGCAACAGGATGTGGATATTAAAAAAAGAAGGGACATAGGAGTCAGCTAAAATAGTTCTAGTGACCAAAGCTTTGCCTTAGTATTTTCAAGCTTTTAAAGTTATGGTCTCCTTTTTGCTGCCCTTAGCAACTACACATAGTGAATGGCCAGTTTCTATGGGTTGATCTGTAAGTGAATGGGTTGCATGGAATTCCAGATAGGCCTTGGGACCAGCAGGCACTTGAATCTACCAGTTATCTTGGTAGAGTGGGGGTGAAACCAATGGGAGGAAAGAGGTTCTGTGTATGGAAAGAAAATGAGTGAGAGAAAGGCATGCAGGCAGCCAAAGGAGAGAGATTAACAATTTTACATGTAAAAATGACCCATCTCAACATTAAAAAAAAAATCTTTTCGTAGATTTCTTACAACTTTTGAGCAAGAAGCTGTAACTTAGAGCAGACATGAAATTCCTACACATCCATAGTTCCATACTTAGACAAAATTAACTGGCAAAGGAAGAATAGGAGGGAAGCATTAAACGCTCCATGCCTTAAATGTGGGCTGCGCATGGTGACCTCTTTCTAGAAAGGCAATATGAAGAGAAAGCAGATGTGATGTAGCATACCAGCACCCCTTAGTTCTCAGAGTCTGACTGAAAGTTCAAAGCCAGTCTAGTAAGACCTGTCTCAAAAAAAAAAAAAAAATATGAAGGGAAAAAAAAATCTAGCACACACACAGTGGAGTTGGTAAACCTGTCAGGCCCTACAACTTCAGCCAGTGGATCTAGGTCCTTATCAGTTCTGATACTTCAGAATTTTGGTGTGTGTCCTCAGCATGATGAAAATCATCATGATCACTTTACCTCTATGATCATGCTCCTAAAGACCCACAGCCCCAGTCTAATCATAAGGGGAAAAAAAAATCCAACTATTTTTAATTGTAGGGCAAAGTACCTAAATAGCACTCAAAAAAACAAAAACAAAAAAACAAAAAAAACCTGTCAAGGTCGGCAGAAATGAGAAATGTCTGAGAGACTGTCACAGTCAGGAGGAACCTCAGGTGGGTTGATGAATAAATATAGTGTCCTAGACTGGTCCAGAATAAGACACTAGATAAAGCCAATGGGACATTAGCCAACAGAAAACCAGTGGCTCATGCATGAACTTAGCAAATCATGGTAAAATACTAATAAAGGGATGCTTGGGTATATGGGACACTGTCTTTTTGGTTTTTGTTTTCAATATATCACAAATCATCCTAGATAGCCTGGCTCTTGCTCTCAAAGAACTTCCTATCAGGTCAGAAAGAAGTCAGAGCTCTTTGTTTCTTTCTCTGTGCTTTTCCAGCTCCCAGAGTACTGTCAAACTGAGCTTAAGGATGTAAAATATCAGGAAATCATCACTGGCATCATCTGAAATGATTAGTATATGAAGCCTAATCAATTTGATGTACAGGCAGGCTGTATTTAAATGTGTTACTACTGATTACACCTAACACTCAGCAAAGCAGTAGAGTGCAATCTTCTCTTGTGGGTACCTACACATCTCTCACTCACTTCATCTTACACACACAAGACTTTACATCTAAGCGTTTTACTACACTCTCCAAGGTAACAGTAGGGGATAAAACATTTGGGAAGAAAGGCCTCTGTGGGATGCCATCCAGACAATCCACAGACTGAACATGAACTCTATGGAGCTGCAAAGGACAAATGGAAAGGGAATATAGAGTTTACAAATAAAAACAAAACTTAAAATCAAAATAAGAATTGCAACATTTGCATGATTAATTTCAAGATAACAGGCATAAACAACACATCATTTATCTTGATTGTTGGGACTACGACTTTTAAAGCTAGTTTCAAGGAGAAAAATGAACTTTGATCAGGCCTTACTAAGAGAGTGGTGTATGGATTGGGTCACAAAGTAGAACTCAGAAAGTTGTAACAGAGATAACTGGAAAGGAGTAAACGAAGT
Organism: Montemys delectorum; assembly: GCA_019843815.1. Classification (NCBI taxonomy): domain Eukaryota; kingdom Metazoa; phylum Chordata; class Mammalia; order Rodentia; family Muridae; genus Montemys; species Montemys delectorum. Next base: position 24,398 of record JADRCD010218849.1, read on the forward strand.
GGGGCATGAGGGCTAGAAGAGTGGAGGATCTCTGTGGATGACGAGGGCTAGTATTGATGGAGGCCACCAAGAAATTTTGTTAATTTTATGGGCAATTATAATTTGAGGGTCAATCTATTTAGAATTCTTGGGATGGACCACTAATAAAATAATGGATTGGCTGTGACAATTATTTTTCTTACAAGATAAAACTTTTCTGAATCAATCTAGAGCATATCTACCTATCTGAATTTATATATATGCCTGTGGACATGCATATATGCACACATATAGGCATAAATATACATGCATATATGCACACATACATGTAAGCTACATGTTTCTGACCGTATATAAATTATGTAACCCACTCACTGGCCAATGATGTTAGAAATCTATTCGATAACATTCAACTATTATCTAAGTATTCCAGAGACAGTAATTTGATAGAGAGGCTGCACTAGGACATACAGGACCTGAGAAAAATATTGGGGGAGCTGTCTATATAAACAATGTGATTTTCAAAATTCACGACCTCACCAAGTGTAGAGGTTCATGCACTTGGGAGACAGGAGAAAACTTCAGGGCCAGTCTTGGACACATAATTAGTTAAAGACTACCCTTGGGTAACATGAGGCCCTGTCTCAAAACAAACAAAACAAAAAACCATGATCCCATGTGAGATGTAGTGGTTTATTGATGACGTTCTACAACAAACTGGTAGAGAATGAGAACAAGTACACATTAGTTTACTGTCCCATCATTATACATGGAAATTCCATCAATGCCTACTCGTTGAGGAACTATTTCTCTGTATTTCTTAAGTTTCAAATATCACATCCTTGGCTATCTTCAGACTTCCCATCATAAGAAAAAGTAATTCTCTACTCAATATCCATGGTTTCTCAAAACCTGCTTGCATTAAAGAATATCGACCATTTCTTCTATGGTTTCTTGATACCATTTATTTGGAGCTGTTCAGATCCTCTACATCACGGTACTAAGCATGAATACTGACTAGTGACTCCCAAGGCTGCCACTACATTTCACTGAGGATGACTACTACATTTAACAGAGGATTACTTAAAGTACACAGGAAAATAAAAATGCCATTGCATTTCCTGGTGGTGCTAAGTTTAGCAACTAGAACTGTACACTTAAACAGATATTTCAACCATAACTACTCTTGAACCCCTGGGCTGTTATTTACACATTTCCAAAATGCCATCCTTCATCCTGGGCTTCACCCCTGCCTTCCTTAGAGTACCTAAGGAGCGCTTAAGGACAGTCCCATTCCCATAACAAATACCTGTCCCTTTCTTTTGTCTTCTTAGCCCAAGTTCATAAAATTTACTTTGTTAAAACAATTTGATATCTTAAGCATTACTGAGCCAACGGGACATCAGAATAAAAGTTGTCTAAAGTAAAGGTACAGCACATTAACAAACAAATGATCCTTAGTCATGAAGTTATAAATGCAGAGTAGGATGGGGGGGTAAGAGGAGAGTTAATCCAAACTACAACAATCAAGTCTTTAAACCACCTTCTGAATGGGGCTTCTGGATTGTTCCTTTCTTCTTGTCACTTTAAGCTCCCTTAAAAAGTATTCAATGGGGAATCACAGGAGGCAATGTTCTGTGAGTTCTTGACGCTACACCAGGTATAGTCTGGCTATGTTACATGTGGTGGTTTCTGTATTTGTTTGGTAGAGTGACCTATGGCAAAGCAGGCTCAGTTACCCCACCAGTCAACCCCCTGGGAGCTATAATTTCCTCCATATCCATCACTGTTGTAAAAGCCTCCATAGCTACCTCCACCAAACCCTCTGCTGCTGCCATGGCTGCCTCCACCACTGCGACTGTTGCTAGCACGGCCACTGCTGAAGCTGGAACTGCTGGCACCGCTACTTTGTCGATAGTCTCTAGCACCAAATCCTCCACTAAATCTGCTCTTAGACCGTCCACGACTGCCACCCTTGTAATGGTGTTCAAAAGCCATGTTTTCTAGCCAAGACGGCACTTCTTGTTTCGCTTCAACAAGAAGATCCAATAAATCTTTGGTAATATTTATGTTCCTCTCATTGAAGAATGAGGTGGCAAGACCAAGGTTTCCGACACGACCTGTACGGCCAATGCGATGTACATATTCTTCGATGTCACTAGGCAAGTCGAAATTGATGACATGTTTCACATTGGAAATATCCAGTCCTCTTGCCGCTACTGCTGTAGCCACGAGAATTGGACTTTTTCCTGATCGGAATTGGTGAAGGGCCTCTTCCCTATCTCGCTGAGATCGGTCTCCATGGATACTGGTACAAGCATACCCTTCATGGTATAAGAAATCCTCCAGAGAATCTGCACCCTTTTTGGTCTCCACGAACACCAGTATCAGGGAATCCTTGCCTGTCGCATTCAGGAGGTCAAGCAGAAATGACCGCTTGTCTGCTTCTTCCACCCACACGACTTTCTGTGTGATGTTCTCAGAAGTAGACCCAACTCTTCCTACGGCCAGAAAGATATATTCATCCAAGAAATCCCGAGCCAGCATCTGTATTTCCTTAGGAAAAGTAGCACTAAACATCATAGTGTGGCGGACACCTTTTGGAGGCATGGTGTCTTGCTCAACTATTCTTCGTATCTGAGGCTCAAAGCCCATGTCCAACATCCGATCCGCTTCATCCAACACCAAGTATTTGCAAAAGTCCAGTCCGATCTTTCCTCTCTCCATCATGTCTACTAGCCGTCCCGGAGTGGCTACTAACAAGTGACAGCCACGTTCCAAGTCTCGAATCTGCTGCCCAATATCAGCGCCACCATAGACCACACAGGGGCGGACTCGAGAGCGGTAGGAGAACTTCCTGGCCTCCTCATAGATCTGCACCGCCAACTCTCTGGTCGGGGCCAAGACCAAGGAGATGGGATACTGTTTGCGACGCCCGTACTTTCCGTTCTCCTTCATGGCCCTCAAGGCCTCGCCGGGGCCGTCCGTGTAGATCTGACTCAAGATCGGTAGAAGAAAAGCCGCCGTCTTCCCAGACCCCGTTTGCGCACAGGCCATCAAGTCCCTTTTCTCCTTGATGATGGGAATGGCGTGCTTCTGCACCGGGGTCGGGCGGGTGTAGCGGGTGAGCTCGATGTTCCCCATGATGATCTCCCCCATCTCGACGTCGCTGAAGCTTTCAATGTGCGGGGGGCAGTTGTTCCCCGTCGCCTCGACCGGGATGTCGTCGTACTTCTCGAAGTTGATGCCCGTGTTGCCGCCCGAGAAGAGCTCCTGCTCCAGGCGCTCGCTCGGCGGCAGCGGCTTCGACCAGTCGTCCTCGTCGGCCTTGTCGCACCAGCGGCTGTTCCCGCCCCGCTCGAACTTGCCGAAGCCGCTTCTCCCTCCGCCGCCGCCGCCGCCGCCTCCTCCGCCTGCGCGGCCTCCTCCTCCTCCGCCGCCCACGCCGCCGCCCACGCCCTCGTAGTCACTCCGCGGGCCGCGGTCGTCGAACCTTCCCCTGGGCCCGCCCCCGCGGTCGCGGTCGCGGTCGCTGAAAAAGCCCGACTTGGCCCTCGCGTCGCTGCGGGAGCCGAAGCTGCTGTAGGCATCCTTGTCTTTACTCCACCGTGGGCCGCCGTCCTTGTCGTAGGCCGCCGCCCCGGCCCCCGCCGCCGCCCCGGCCGCCGCCGCCGCCTTCGCGGCCTCCCGGTTGCGCAGGTGCGGCGGGACGTAGCGCCCCTTGCTGCTGGCCGCGCCGCCCCCGCTCGGGCTGTCCGCCGCCCCCGCGGCCGCCGACGCCGCCGCCGACGTCAGGTCCAGGCCAGCCAACTGCTGGTCCAGCCCGAGCTCGTCTTCCTCCGCCGCATGACTCATCCCTGGACTCAGAGGAGGGGCGAGGGCTCCGCGGTGGAGAACGGCGCGTCCCGTGGGCGCCCGGAGGCCCCAAGGCCGCTCTGTCGCTGCCGCGGCCGCCGCCGCCGGTGTCCCCGGTGCCGCCGGTGTCCCCGGTGCCGGCGCCGCGGGCCCGCCCGTCCGTCCGTCGCTTGGCGGCCTCTCTCCAGCTCACGCTATGGCTTCTGGCCCTTCCTCCCGCCCGCCCGCCCGACCGACCGAGCGCGCGCCCGTGTATGTGTGTGCGCGTGTGCGCCCGTCCGCGCTCCTTCCTCCCGCCGCTCCTGCGCGGCGCCCCGCCACGCCACGCCCCCTGATTGCTAGTCTCGCGAGACTTCCAAGGTCAGGCCCAGCGCCATTCCTCCCGCGATGCGGTCTCACGGCTCGGACCCCCCCGGGTCAGATGAGACGTACAGCGGGCGGACGGGCGGGCCGGGCGGGCCGGGCGGGCGCTCACTCGGTTGAGTTCATAATGGAGTCAGGCGGACGCGGCGGCGACGGCGGACGCGGCGGCGACGGCGGACGCGGCGGCGACGGCGGACGCGGCGGCGACGGCTCGAGGCCCCGAAGCCCGCAGGCCCGGAACGTGGGGCTCGGCCGCTGGTCCTCTCGGGCTTGGACGTCACCTTGTCGTCGTCGTCGTCGTCGTCGTCCGCCCTCCGGCCGCGGTCGACCCCGGGGGGGCGGGGGCCTTGGAAGTCCGTCTCCAGATCTCGCGAGAACTCACACGGCCGCCCTCTTAGCAGTGAGGCCTCGGAAGCGCCCGTAGGCCTCTCGGCTCCCGGCGGCCTCTGTCGTGGTTGTTTCTTTGGTTTCGGTTTTTTGGTTTTGTTTTTCCGGGGTGGGGCGGGAGGGTCTTTTTTGTTTTTTGTTTTTGTTTTGTTTTGTTTTTTTTGTCCTTCCGTCCTCTCCGGCGCCTTCCCTCCCCGCCTTGTCCCCCCCACACACACACACACACACTGCGGTGGGTCCGAGCTGTGTGGGAGTCCTCCGGACGGGCGGCCTTCCCGGAAACCGGACTTAGGCTGCGGCGGCGGCGGCGGAGAGAGGCCCCAAACCGGGAGGGCAGCGGGGCACGCGGCCGCAGGTGTCCCGCGGAGTGGCCATTTTGGGCCGGTCGGGAAACGGTCGCTTGCCGACGAGGGGGCGGGGGGGGGGGAGGTTGGGTTCGGAGCGGGGGAGCGGGGTAGGGGAAAGGGGCGGTTGGTGGGCGGGGGTGGGGGGGATGGGGTGGGGTGGGAGGTAAAAGGGAGCGGGGAGTGTGTTTCCCTTGAGACCCAGGGAGGACCGGGAGCTCGAACCTGCCGACCACTCGGAGGCCGTGGGCAGGGCGCTGACGGGCCAGGGGGTGGTAGCACTGGCTCCACAGAGTAAAGGACACGCGCGCGCACGCACACACACATGGACACACACACACCACGGATGGACGGGCACACACGCACACACGGAAGCCAGCTGCCGCCTTGCATCTAGTAGTGTCCGGCATTCAGAGCCCTCCAACCCCTTAGATTCACCCCAGATCAGCGACTGGACGTGGGCCCTGCCTGCTCTGCATCTCCCTGGTGTGCAGGGTGAGGGTTGCTGGGGTGGGGGCTCCTGCTCTGCATAAACAAGACACCCCAGGCATCCCTTCTTGGTGTGGGGCTGAAGGAGAGGGCGCCACAGTGGGTGATCTGGGCCACTGGAGTGTTGAGAGATGTGGCTTTGACCGTGGGCTCCCTTGGAGGGCCAAGGGATGGTACGAAATGTGTGCTGCTCGTTTTTGTGCAAGGTATAATCTGGAAAGCTCAGCACTTAAGAGCACGTGCTGCTCTTGCAGAGGTGGAGGGCACTTGGCTTCCCAGCACCTACATCTGGTGGCTCACACCTGCGGTCAACGTTGGTTCCAGGGGAACCTGATACCCCCTTCCGGCACCTGCACCCCAGCGGTGCACATACAAAACAGCAAGCGCGCGCACACACACACACACACACACACACACATATTTAACGTGGTTTAATAACTGCAACAGAAAAGATTATTATTGGCTTATTTCAGTAATAACCACTGCTGCTGTATATGGAAGTGTTAATTGGAAATAGAGCTTGTCTCTCACAGAAGCTTTAGGATCAGGACAAAAATGACTGACCGATAGGACACTGTGTGTTGAATATGATGTGTGGGGTGCAGAAGAATGGGTGAAGGATGTTTGTTTTCATGGGTTCTTTTAGGATCTTTAACCCCACAACGGACAGCTGAAAAACGAAGCCAGTATGCCCAGGTGAGCAGAGATCAAAAACTTAAAAACAAAGTGATTCCTTTATCCCATTAAGTATGAGGTCTGTCTAACCTTTGAACCTCCAAATTACGTGAACTGTTAGGTGCATTGTATCTTTATGCCATTTTAAAATGAAATTTTTAAAAGATTTTTTTAAAGATTTATTTTATGTATATGAGTACACCATTGCTTTCTTCGGACACACAAGAGGGCGTCAGATCCCATTACAGATGGTTGTGAGCCACCATGTGGTTGCTGGGAATTGAACTCAGGACCTCTGGAAGAGCAGCCGGTGCTCCTAAATGCTGAGCCATCTCTCCAACCCCTTAAAATGGATTTTTTTTTTTAAAAAAAGTTACTGAGAAGAGAGTCCCCAACTGACACCAGCATGAGCTACTAAACCAGATTTAATCAAAACTTTTCACCATAAAAAGTGTAGGATAAAGGGTCAAAGGGAAAACTACACTGACCCTCACGTAACCTCAAGCTGGAGACCAGGCCCATCCATGAGTACAAAAACCCAACAATCCCTGAGTAGGAAAACCCACCAATCTTTGAGCTCTCTTACGGTCAAGAATTGAAATCACACCATCCTTGAGAGCTCCCCACTTCCCCAAAGAGACGCCATTGCCTTCTGCTCGGGTCCCTGCTGCTGCTCTACCAAGCAGAGCTATCCACCCTCCTGTGATCTTCCAATATATCTGTGAGGTTTGTTGTGTGATGCGACTGCCTGCTTCCTTTTTAACTCCTGGTTGCCAGGATACCTCGGAGAGCAGAGCTGTAACACTTGTGCCCCAGCCTAGTTTTGGTTGGGAAACCTGCTCCTGCCAGAGCAGAAATGTTACACTTGCATTGAGGAAACCTTTCCCCGGCAGCTGGAGCAGAGCTGTTACAAGAAGGAAATAGTAACAACTACAACTCGGGCACGCTGGGTAAAAGAACTTTGAAAATTAGGAAGACGCCAGAGAGGGTCTTTGATGTAACTCGGTGAGATGAGTAACTTTATTCTGAATGTCCTTGAATCTTTAGTAACATTAGTGCTGTGAAACTTCACGACTTAAAGAGCATCCTCTCTAGCTTTTCTGATCTTCCCAGGCGCATGATTATGCCATGGTCAGGGATTTGGTTAAATGTTTAGACTTCTATTACCCCAGCTCTAATTTTTAACAATTCTTCCTCCAAGTAAATGATTGGTGTTGAATTTCAGGTAGGTAGCTTTCCAGGATAGCTTTCTTTCTCATCAATTCCATGTTTTGCTATTCCCCTTCATTTGAATATAGAAGTGATGGGGTGGAATTTCTATCATTAGGTTGTAAAACACTATGAGTTCATCTTGTTGGACTCTTGTACTACATATAAGAAAAACTCAAGCTGTAAAATGTAATCTGAAAGGAATCATAAAAATATGTCCTGTTCTGAATTCTAAACCATAATAAAATGTGAATGATAAAAATATGTGTTTGGTTTTCCTTCAACTCATTAACTTTCATTTGTAGAAATGAAAAACAAATTACCTCTATAGAATAAGCCAGGATCTATCTTTGACCATGCCTTAAGATCTTCTCTAGGACAAAGTATAAAGCGTGCACCTGGCCTGTGTTTCTCCTCTGCTTCATTTGCTTCCCTGTCTGGATCCACCCCCACCCCTACCCACAAAGAACTTCAGTCACGCCTACATTTGGCTCGCTCTCAACTTCTGGACTGAACTTCTGAAAGTTAAAAGGGGAGATGCTCTGACAAGGAGGTTTGCTTGTCTCCAAGCCTGGGTGTGCCTTCCTTTAATTAAAAATGGTATTGATTTTTCTCTGCTTAATGATAGGCACTAGTCTGCCCTCCTGATGTTCACCGCTGACAGCTTAAGTATGAAACAAAGGGCACTTATTCAGCACTTAATGCAAAATTATGACTGATTAAAAAGTGATTTATCATGAGAACTACATCTGCATAGGGTGTGTGTGTGTGTGTGTGTGTGTGTGTGTGTGTGTCTTACTGTACCCAGAGTTTGGACAGCACAGCAGGATGCTGAGAACAATTCTCTCCCTTTGTTATCCAGTTCTCTCCAACTCTTCTTCCCTTGTTTCCACACAAAGTGGAGAACACAATTCTCACTGAATTGAGGACCATGAAACCACAGGACAAGAATTGTGCAAGTCATGATTGTAGCATCCAGCAACTGTTTATTGTTGGGATGCGCCGCTGCCTTCAGGAGGGAAAACAGCATAGTCTTCCTAGGACTTTATTCTTCTGATGCCTGCCTTGCTGTCGGCTGTGTGACATGCTGGAAGTGGACACAACACACTGGATGAAAAAGCACCACTAAAAGATTTAGAAAGATATGAGAACCTAGAGGAAGTCAAGCTGTATAATATAGTCAGCTTCTATTAAGGAAAAACAAAACAAACTTTTTAAGGCTCTATCTGTAGCTGTATCATTTTCATACTCTAGAAAACCAAAGAAGAAACATCTGAAGAGAGGAATAATTCTATCATACAGAGTAACAAATTTCTTAAATAACTGACCTCTCAGAAATGATTCAAACAAGAAGAGAATAGAATACTAAATATATAGTGGAAATATTTTGCCACGCACACACACACACACACACACACACACACACATATGCCAATATATGAGATAATCCTAAAGGTAATATAGGATTATGTTGTACCAATGGTAGGCTGCTACTGCGCCCTGGGTCTCTGGCTTTCTCTCTCCCTGCTGCTGGAGCCTACGGCTGCACAGTGCATTAGTTAAAAAGGAAGCAATGTATAAATGAGATATTTTCTTATAGGAAAGAGAAAATAGGCCAGTCAAGTAAAGAGAAGGAAAGGAGAGGAAGGAGAGAAAGAAAGGAGAGGAAGAAAGCAAGAGAGCAAGAAGGCAAGAGAAGATAACAAAGAGCAAGAGAGAGGAGGAAGAGGGCAAGAGAGCAAGTGCAAGAGAGGAAGAAAAGCAAGAGAGAGACAGAGAAAGAGAGGAGAGGAAGAGGGCAAGAAAGGTAGGAGAGACAGAGCAAAAGAGCGAGGAGGGGGCAAACCGCCCCTTTGTGTGAGGCTTGGCTGTCTTTGGGGCATGGCATGCCTGGCTGTGGTCAGATGACTAGGGATAGGGTCCAGCTAGAATGCTGGGAGCTTGGGGCATTGTCTGCCTGATAGAGCACACATCTCCTGCGGGGGCAGCTGTGAGGAGTTGTGACTGAAGCAGGAGCCAAAGACTCAAGAGTTATAGCTGAGCTCCTTCTGCCCCCTGCAAGCAGAAAACTACCCATTGAGGCTCCAGGGCTCAAGGCCAAATACTGGACTGAGCCTAAGTTACCTGAACAGACCACTGCCCCACACTGCCCCACACTGCCCCACACTGCCCCACAAGATTATAAGATTATAATATTAGGATAATATATAAAAATTATATATAATATAGAGACATTTGAGTTGTGGGTCCCTGAAAACTGTTGCTTATGCTGTATAAATACCTAAAGAACTAAACAAAATCCCACAAGGAGAGAGTACTCCCATGCATGAGATTCAGTGACAAGGACCTGAGTGGGAATTCTCAACTATAATATATACATCTGGTGCAAGAAGGAAGTAGCTGGGGGTCTGGTGAGTCATAAGTTTTGCCAAGCTCTGGTTTTCTGGGGTTTTGCTGTTGTTGTTGTTTTGTTTTGTCTTGTTTTATGTTTTGTTTGTTTTTGTTGTTGCTGTTGTTTTTTTTAATGATTTGTATTATTGAATCTCTGATAAAGCTTGTTCGTATAGGTTGCGTAGGGCAATGTATTGGGTCATTTGCTAAGTGGAGTTTATGTAAAATGATACACGTTCAGTTTCCATTAAAAAATATTGGTCTCTGTGATTCATTATATAAAAGAGACATGAGTGATTTGTTTAATGATAAAACCATCTCATGACTCCATGAACATCCAGCTCCACATGCCAGGAACCACTCAAGGCTTTAGTGTAGTCATGGGAGAGACACACAAATTGTCTACTACCCTGAAACAAGAGCAAAGTCCCTATGCTAATGTGGCTTGCAGTACTCATGACATTACACTCCATTACATACGTTACACCTTCATCTGAATCAGACATGTATGGGAAAATTCTAGTAGAAATATGTGAAGTGGAAATTTCTGGTTTCTTTGAAGATTCAGTTGTGTCATGCGATGTTCTTCTAGAAACTGTCTTATGAGAGGATCTTTTGCTGAGAAAGATATGTGGTGTTTTTCTGGAAACTGCCTGGAAAAAGGACACGTGGTGTTTTGCTAGAGCAGACGCTGAAGAGGACACATGCTGTTTGGAAAGGGTGTAAATATAGACCAATAAACAATGGACAACACTCTGGCATTGATTTACCTTGCCACTCTTCATTGGGTGCTCAGGGCCGACACCCTGACCGACAGGGAAGAAGGACCAGCACACCACTTCCTTCCAGCAACAGTTTACTCAGGAATGTCTTGCTTAACGGTTACAGCAGAGTGGCCCCGAGCCCCACCAGGAGTCTGACTATATACCTTTCGTAGGACCGCCCATGAGTCCATACCACGTTTCACACAGTCATAGGCTACCAGGCATTGATGTAGAATCAGGCCACTGGTGGACACGCCCCCAGGTCCAAATAGCAACAGTTTACTCCAACGGCTCCAGCTGGCCAGTGCGATCTTTAAGGCACGGCAACTGCGCTCCACAATTGGGCTTTGCTACGCTGGTCTTCACCAAGGGTGCTTTGGCATTGGTCTGCCTTGCCTTCTTTGTTGATCATCGTAGCTTGTAGTGACTTCATAGAAACTCACCAAAGAATTTCTTGTACCGATTGGCAGAGGCCTCGCTGTTTCTTCCAGATTGAACTGCTGTTGTTGATTCACGAATTGTGCCTTCCATTGGATTGAGTTACCACTGTTGATTCATATGAACTAATGAAGATTGTAATCACTCAAAAGAACTATTTCTAAACAGGTCCACATCCTCCTCTGACCTATTAACCTTTCCTTTCCATTACCTCTGGTGGATGTGGACTAGAAGAGAGGTTAAAGGGTTTGAGAACCTTTATTAAACTAGGGCTGGAGAGATGGCTCAGCAGTTAAGATCACTGACTGTTCTTCCGAAGGTTCTGAGTTTCAAATCCCAGCAACCACATGGTGGCTCACAACCATCTGTAACAAGATCTGATGCCCTTTTTCTGGAACAAATCTTTAAAAAAAAAAAAAAAAAAGAAGAAAAAGAAAAAAAAGAATTAAAAAAAAGTAAACTAGGTTGTGAAAAATCTAAGCCTACAAATACGTTATAGCAATTTTAATTCAGGAAGTAGTAACTGCTGGTGTTTTACTGGGTAAATTATTTAAAACATAATCAACATACTCAGAATTTTCTAATGATAAGAGGGACTTGCTAAAGTTTCTTGTGTAAGTAAGCTAGTGAGAAAGGCTGCAGGGTGCCTCTGTCATGTAGCTTACCAGATTGGACCTTCAGCTTCTTCAAGGTTTCAAGCAGCCAACATAATGAACAGTGTAGGAGGACTAAAGTGACCTGCCTCTGCATAAACAGCAGGGGGTCACACAGCTGCAAAGGCCTCTCCTGCTGGACGACCTGAATGAGGATTGCCTGAGAGACCAAGGATTGCTGACACAAACAATGCCAGTCAATAGAGAACTACTATTGAGAAGAGATGCTTTCTTGGGACCAATGGGGTGCAGGTGGAGGGGATTAAAGAGCATTCAGACTAATTTGTGGTGTTTCTCACCTGGTCCTGGAATCTATGCCATTGTTTCCAGGCCACCTCACCTCTAACCCCCAAGGGCAAGTAGGGTCAGGCCGTCCAGGGCACAGGCAACAGGCCAAGCCATTACTGTCTATCACAGTCTGAGGAGAATATGTGGAAGTCTGCACATGATCAGCTCTCATCATTTTATAATCCCAACCCTGTGATTTCAATTCTGTTATTTCATATCTCTGAGCCCTGGGTTTCTTATACATTTGAATGGGTTACCACATACAGATTTAGGTAAAGATTAAATATGTATTTCATACAGAAGTGAACATTTAAAACACAAGCTGATTCTGTAGCATGCACAAATACCTCATACCTAAACTGTTCTCTGACATTTGTAATATCCCAGGCATGGTTGTTAGTAGCTTTAAGTGCTGTCAGACCAGTGTATACCTCAGAAAATGTTTTCAGGGGGGTGGGGAGAATTCATTGATACGGCAACCGATTAAGAAAGATCTCGGGCTGGAGAGATGGTTCAGTGGTTAAGAGCGCCAAATACTCTTCCAAAGATCCTAAATTCAGATCCCAGCAACCACATGGTGGCTCACAACCATCTGTAACGAGATCTGACGCCCTCTTCTGGAGTGTCTGAAGACAGCTACAGTGTACTTACATAAAATAAATAATAATATTTTTTTTTTAAAGAAAGAAAGGTCTCCATAGCCACCACAACCTTGTGACTGTTACCCTTTTGTCATTGGCCTTCCACCAGCCAACAAAAGCAGTTCCTGAAGGCTCACACAGTTGGTAGCACACTCTTGCTACTGAAGTATTGCTAATTCTTAAACTTTGCATTACATTTGCTTATTTGTTTTCGTGTGTGTGTGTGTGTGTGTGTGTGTGTGTGTGTGTGTGTGCACGCGTGCCTGCATGCACACACATACTTTAGATCATAGATTTGTGCAACATGACTGGAATCAGCTCTTCCCTTCTACCATGTGGATCCAGGGAAGGAGCTCCAGACCTCAGGCTTTGGTGGCCTTTATATGCTGAGACATTTTGCTGGGCATCAGTGCAGTGTTTTTAAATTAAGGTAGAATGCTAAGCTGAAAACAAACACATGCACAGAGGAGAGGGAGAGAGAACACTTATTACAATTTTCACTTTATTACAGTGATGTGACATTTTCTCCTTCATCAAAGAATGTGAGCACCCATCTTAAACAGTAGCACAAAATACACAGCAGAAAGTAACAGGATGGTAAAAAGGCTCTCCACAGATCTCTTCGATATTGCTTTGTAGATGTGCCTAGAGGATTCAAAACACCAAACTTAGCAGAAAAATGGCCAAAGCTTTCTCTTTCTTCTTGATATGCCACTGTTTTGGTCATGAAAATACTTGCTTAATTTAGGACTTTCCATCACGACAGAGCTAGCACAACCCTTTCTTCTCCAGGATTGCGTCTCTTCTTTTCCCTTCCTTCCTTCCTTGGTTCTTCTTCCCTGCTCATCCCCTCTCTCTGATGGAATCCCACTCCCTTAATGGCTGATGATGTGGATCTGCCACACAGTACTGAGCATCTCTTTCAGTTACTCTGGGGCTTCCAGAATGATCAACAGCGCCAGCTCCCACTTCCTCCTGAGTAGCTGCTCATTTCTTAGCCATTGTGACATTGCCCGCCTCTTCCACTGCTCTTTGAAAGGACAGCCGTCACAGAACATCTTATCACATCATTCGAATTCTCAAGCTTGATCTCAGAATAGTTTTGGTGTTGGGTACCACATTCTTATTCTTGAAATGTCCCCTTATCTGTCCTTGATGCTGTATCAATTCTTGTTCTGCCCTTTGCAGTTTTCTTTTTTTACTTCCTCACCCTGATTTTTCTAATCTTTAATCCTTCTGAGTGATCTTGTTACCTCTTACACAAAGACAGTCATAGTTCCCTGAGTTCACTTTTATTTCTTTGGACTGTCATTCAAAGCTCCTCCCAAGTCATCTCCAGGGTTTAGAGTGGAGTGGATATTGGGAGTGGAGACGTGTGTATTGGGTTGCGGATGGTGCGAGTGTTGAGGTGGCCATTGGGTCAGAAGAGGGTGGAACCCAGCTTTGTTGCTGTGAGACACAGGAGACCAGGAACAAAGACCATACAAGCTTACTCACCCCTCCTCGCATTTATGGCTTTACAAACATGCATGGCCAGCCATGTTCTCCAACCAAGACTGATGACAAATAAATCTAAGACAAAGATTTAGGCAGACAGAAGTGGGATCAGGCAAGAAGCGGCAACCTTCGAGACAGGCTGGGGTGAGTCTACAGAGACTCCATCAGCCTCTTGTAAGTGTGAAAACAGGATTACATAGGAATGAAGATCCCCACACAGAGTAATTTTTCTGGGTTTCCATGACTAAGTTCCAGAGAACACCAGCCAATATGCACAGCACATACAACTGACCTAGAACTAGCCTTCGGTTCTGCATACACCACAGCTTGCCACTCCTGGGTTCACTTTAGAATTATTTGTTTGTTTGTTTGTTTGTTTATGTCCTGAAAACTCTGTAGCCCAATAACATGCTAGGAGACACTCTAGGCATTTGACTAACACAAACTTTTGGAAGCCTTGTGGCAAGCTTATGAGGCAGACGCTATGAACAGATCCCAGAGCTAAGAAAGTAAACCTAGGACGAGTGAGTCCATGCTCTGAATCACGTTGCTTCTCAGTCAAGTCACATGCGTTCCTCAAGCGTCGGCTCCTAGGTTCTTACGGAGTACCTGCAGGTCATCCCAGTGAGGGTACCATGCTCCCACGTCACCCATCCAAGAAACACCTGAGCCAGTGCCCCCTGTGCCATGCGCCCCTGCCAATGGCAGGAGGGGAGCACAGATCACTGAGGCACTTGCCTGGTCACAGTGGGAGCTCAGCCAGCGCGAACTGGAGACACAGTGGAATAAATGGAAATGATTTGTCAGATTGTCAAAGCTACAAAGAAACACCAGTGAGCCGCAAATCAAACACCCCGATGAACTTGAACTCCACAGCCTTCGTCTTTCCATTTGCTCATGAGCTCCCAAAATTAACCACTGGGTGGGAGGATTTAGGGACACAGCAGTCATAGGAATGTGGCACTCATTGGAGGTGCTAAGCCAATGGTCACTCACAGTCCTTTCCTCTAAAAGGGACAGAGACAAGGAAATGGCCTGGCCTTTTCACAAACCTCTCCATCCCTGCACTTGAACCTCCGAGGTATCAGATAATGGAGTTTCCCGTTGCCACCACAGCCCTTCCCTAGCCTTCTATGCCATTACTTGCTGTCAAGACCAGGTCTCTTAGGGGTAATAGTTCACACATCTGAGGCAGCTCCCCTGTGCCATGATACAAGGGGCGCTACTCGGGGAAACTCTCAGTTTTGTATTAAATCCCATTCAGCTGGTCTTCAGCTCTTTCAAATTCACCAGGAAATTTCCCTTCCTCAAACCTTGGTAGCTATTTAGGAACTCCGCCACCAGGAGGTGGCCAGAGTGCCCTGCTAGTGACACAGTGAGCAGCCAGGAGGGGCATCTCACAGTGAGAAGCTCGGGGGGGGGGGGGGGGGG
>JADRCD010218849.1:43990-56490 GCA_019843815.1 Montemys delectorum
TGTCCAGCTATGTAGAATAACCCCATCTGCACTCAACTGCACAGAATGTGCGCACTGAGCTTACAGGGTGCTGTGGTTTCTCCATCAGGGAGCCCAGTTTACCTTTCTCTGTGTCCTTGTGGCTGATGGTCTCTTCTTCATTCCCTAGTTAGGTCAAATCCTTGAACCCATGCAAGAGCATGGTACCTGATAAGTCTAACGTAGCTTACTTCCTGCCTACTCCTGCCATCTTTTCCAATGAAGACACAGACAGATTTCCATCCCTCAATACTGTCCGCTAGGGTAGGCTTCCCACCACCAAGGTCACAAGGTCTGAATTTCACTACATTTACTTAACCTTGGTTGCTTTACCTGATCTTTTAGCAGGTTCCCGTTGAGCACGCTCTGGTTTTTCTTTCTCCAGTTCTGTCCAGTCTTTATTTTTAACCCTACTGTGGTTATTAGACACAATCTCAACTCCTCCATTCCCTGGCATTTCAGATTCCAGGATGATGACAGCTCATGGAGTTACCTGGCTCAGTCTCCTCGTCTTCATGTCAAGATTAATTACACACTACAGGTCAAGTTCTCTCTGGTTGACGTCATCACAAGCTAACTGCTGGGTCCTTAAAGGAGCCCTCTCTTGTTTCCAGTCCTGCCCTGAATACTGTAACTGTCGTCCCATGCCCAATCCTGTTCTCTTGTCACTGCTTGGAATTTCATTCAGCTTATTTAACTGTCCAAATGAGGACCACAGGGTCAAGGGTTTTGTGTGTGTGTATATATGTGTATGTGTTTGTTTGTTTTATTTTATGTATATGAATGTATTGTAGCTGTCTTCAGACACACCAGAAGAGGGCATTGGATCCCATTATAGATGGTTGTTAAGCCACTATGTGGTTGCTGGGAATTGAACTCAGGACCCCTGGAAGAGGAGTCAGTGCTCTTAACCGCTGAGCTACGTCTCCAGCCCCCACAGGGTCAAGGTTATCAAAGAACTTCCTCAGTCCTCACCTCCTCCCATCTTGGAATGCATTTTAGGGGATCAGATGTTCTTGCTTGTTGGAGATAGCCCATGCAATAGGCTGAATTACATGTTTATTTAGTAGCAAATGCCCACCATAATTTCCTCCCTTTGGATAGTTACAGCCTGAAGATCGCTGCCCTACTCCTTCTGAGACTAGTTAAGGCTGTCCCATTCATTGATCTACTGTGCACCATAAACCCCACCTCCTTGTCCAGCTATGTAGAATAACCCCATCTGCACTCAACTGCACAGAATATACGCACTGAGCTTACAGGGTGCTGTTTGCGTTTCTGCGTTTCTCCTCTCTCCTAGGAAGCTATCCTACCAAGGATTCCACTTTCCTGTCTCCCAGTTCTCCTTTTATTTCCAAACCTTGACCTCAAACATGTAGGATGCAGAGGAATAACCAAGAGAGGGTCGCCCTACATTTTTCAAAAGTACAGTTGCTACATAGTCATAGTCATTAGTGGTAGGCAGGTTAATGGCTAATTATTTTATTTTCTTTGGTGTCAAATTCTTCTGCTGCAATTTAAACATTTATGTTTTTATATTAATAGCACCTTTAGCCTGAGAGACTGCTTTAAAACACCTCCAGTGTTCGCTGGATGCTTCAACAGAGTCCTAGATGTTTCTCTGAGTTGCATCTGTGTCCCGGGGAACTCCTTTTCCCTTGCTGCACATGTCAATGCTGCTTGCACTGTTGCCTCTTTCAAGGCACAAGAAGCATTGAGTAACTAAATAAACATGTAATTATGGTAAATTATAGAGTGGGCAAGAGGAGACTTCTGTGATTGGCAATTAAGAATCCTGGGCACTGAAAGTAATTCAGTTTAATTCCCTAACCTGAACATACCAACTTCTTAACAAAATTAACATTTAAAACATTAAAAGGCATTTATAAAAATTATGAACAAAACTTGAAGGAAATTAATTTACCTGTAAATTACATTAGCAATAATCACTTGATGTTCTAAGCACAACCAAATTCATGTCCTATTAATGAAATGCGGGTGACTCCCCTGTCCTTCCCATTCTACATTAGGTGGAGCTAGGGATGAAACCACGGGTGTCATACACATAAGCAAGTGCTCCTGATTTTCTCTGAAAGATGAAACATGCATTTAGAACTACTTATACATCATGAAGAACATCTCTTTAGTTTATTGACCAGATAAGTTTAACAAATTAAACACCAAGAATACATTGATGTTAAGAGGACCACCCTCCTAAAATGGAGACATAGTCACTTCTTTTTAGTCTTAAAGGAGCTTGTTCATACATTTTTGTTTCTTGGCTTTTGTTTCTGGTGAGATTCTTGTACTCGTGAGTTTTAACTGGGGAGACGATACTAGCATGGAAATTCCTCACTAGCACGGAAATTCCTCACTTTGGTGACCTGTTTTGTTTTGTTGATCTTTTCTGCCGCTTTAATAATGGTTTTTTATGATTTGTTCCAATACTCACAGACTTTCTTTTCTGCTCCTGACACTGTGCTGTGAGTTGAATCTTAAGAAGAAATTGAAGTGTTCACGCTATGTTCACAAAGACAGCATTCCTGTACCATGTTCCTTTAGACTCAGTAAGATCCCTGGATGGTCAACCTGTACGGTCTTCTTTAGTCACACACATTGTAGAATACTGATATTGCCCCACTGGTGAAGTGAATTGAAGAAACTTCAGCCCCAGACATGGAGTGTGGAGCACACCTTTGTTACCAGATGTAGCCCTAGGGCTGCTGTGTTGTTCCGTTCCTCACAGCCCCGTGCCTTCTGGAGTGCGCCTGTCACTGTTCTGAGCAGCATTTACTCCCCTCTAGGTTTTAAATTTTTCTTAAGCTTAGAAATGAAGAAACTGAGGCCCTAGGGTTGACCAAGTGCTCACATCTGACAAGAAGCTGAGTTACACAGCAAGATCTATCCACAAGAGTCCTGCCTCCCCTGAAATAAGACATTGATGTGGTAAACACCAAGTGAGCAAGAATGGCCAGTGGATGGTGCTTCACACAGAGTAGCAGAAATCAAGAAGGCAGAATGATGCACCTGTGGGGAAGGCAAAGCTCTCCCATAGCCCGGAGGTAGTTTCCTTGGGGCTGGGGAGATGGCTCAGTCAATCAAGTACTTGCCTTGCTGGCACAAAGACCTGAATGGGATCCCAGAACCCACATTTTAAATGTCAGGGCCAGCAAGATAGTTGTGTGGGTGAAAACACCCGCTGCCAAGCTTGACCATGTACATTTGATCCCTGGGCCCTACGTGAGAAAGGGAAAGTACCTGTTCCAAAATTGTCTTCGATTCCAGGCAGCTCTTCTAATCTACATGGCCAGTTCTAGTCAGTAATAGACCTTGACCCAACATCCACATGAACATGCACACACATATGCACACATACATGAACACACATACACACATGTGATCACACACACTCATGCACACAAACATGAACATACATATACACTCTGAGGGGGCATGAGCAGGAGAGGGAGGGAGGAAAGGAGGATGAGAGAAGGAGAGCGAGAACAGTGTTCTTTGGAAGGCCTTTCTTTGGTGAGCAACCCATGAGCTGGTCTGTTTTGTCTTAGCTGCAGCCCCTGGAGACTTAGGACACTGCATGAGAGCTTTACAGTTCTGATCTGTCAAGAGAATGTTCAGACTGTACCCAGAGCTTTCGTGCTTGACTCTCTTACAAATTTTAAACTTGTTCAAATGTTGTTAAAATAAAAGATGAAGACGATTTGATTTAACATTCTATAGTCATCTAGGAGACAACAGATCTGATCATATTCAGGAGAGGAAAAGTGGTAAACAAGGAAAATAGTTCTGGCTCCTCTTCACTGACTCTGAACTCATTTTGCCTGAAAACCTATTGACTTAATTTGCAACGATTTTGGGGGTTAGTAGATTTCTGCTTCTGTGACCAGTTTAGACAAGCAACTTTTGTTCCTACAGCAAAAGAGGTTGGTTAAGATGCAGGCAAAATTAACTCAAGCCTTTTACAGTCACCAGCGGATCTCTCACCAAGCAGCCACCAAACCAGGACAGATTAATCTAATAGTGCTCTTAACTTAACATTACCACTTAGCCCCCAAGCTCCCAGTGAGTGTCAGGTGGCCTGACACAGCTCCTTGATTCCAGAGGTGAAGGGAGCCTGCTTCTTCCTTAGATACCCCACCTACTTTCCCCATCTCAGTCTTTCTGAGTGTGAACTCCAGGTCTGCTTGTCCAGTCTGCACCAGGAGGACATAAGCAATGTTCTATCATAGGAAGCAGAGGAAGCTAAATGTCAAATGTTAAACATGGGGGACCGGAGAAGAGATGAAGCCAGGCATGGTGGTACACTCTTACAATCCTGGAGCTCAAGAGATTAAGGCGAGCCTGGGGGCTCTACAGTGAGAGCACAAGACCAGGGCAGGGTGGAAGAGGAAGAAAGGGAGGAGGAAGAGAAGGAAAGAGAAGAAACAGAGTGTAGGATCAGAACGATACTGTCACTGCAAGATCGATGCCCTTGTCATTCTCCATTCTCCACTGACTGTCACATGTAGTCAGTGCTTCTTACTGTAGTGTGCTAATGGCTGTGTACTGGCTGGTTTTTTGTGTCAACTTGACACAGGCTGGAGTTATCACAGAGAAGGGAGTTTCAGTTGGGGAAGTGCCTCCATGAGATCCAGCTGTGGGACATTTTCTCAATTAGTGATCAAGGGGGTAGGGCCCTTGTGGGTGGTACCATCTCTGGGCTGGAAGTCTTGGGTTCTATAAGAGAGCAGGCTGAGCAAGCCAGGGGAAGCAAGCCAGCAAGGAACATCTCTCTCCATGGCCTCTACATCAGCTCCTGCTTCCTGACCTACTTGAGTCCCAGTCCTGACTTCCTCTGGTGATCAACAGCAGTGTGGAAATAAGCTGAATAAACCCTTTCCTCCCCAACTTGCTTCTTGGTCATGATGTTTGTGCAGGAATAGAAACCCTGACTAAGACAGGCTGTAACAAGGTTTCAGGTAGAAAGGGAATAGATTGCCTCCTTTTCTGACCTCTGAGAATACACCTCATGGAAATAGGGAAGAGATATTTATTTTGACTCATGGCTTCAGTGTGTTCAGTCATGTGACATGTGATAGGGAAGGCATGGTAAAGCCATCCATAGTATCAGGAATGTGTGGCAGAGTTCTTGATGTAAGATAGACAGAGGAACAAAGCTTTGACGGGCCATACCACAGGCCCACCTCCATCTAAACGGCCCACAACTTCCCAAAATAGCACTGCCAGCTTCAGACCAAGCTAAAACACACAGGCCTATGGAGGGACATTGCACATTCCAGCCATACACGGAGTAAACACAGACTGAAGTACTTGTAAAATCTGCCATTTAGGCTAGGGGTATATATGTATATGTCCTTAGGGTTACATAAATATCCCAGTCATGAAGAGCCTACTTAGCACACCCAACATCTTGAGAAAATAGTTCTCAAGTGTAATTTTCTTTGCACTCAACAATGGTACCAGTTACTTTTCCAATGCTGTGACAAAACACTGCAACCCAGGCTTAGGAAAGGGTTATGTGGGCTTTAGGTTCAAGGGGCCATTACCTTTGTGGGGGGAAGCAACAGGCACAGCAGCTGCAGCAGCTAGCTAAGAGCTCACATCTTGAGCCACAAGCACAGAGCTCAGGAAATGACACGCTGAGAATGAGAGGAGACTTTAAACTCGAGGCCCACCCCCAGTGGTGCACTTTCTCCAGCAAGGCTGAATCTCCTAAACCTACCCCTAAAGCAAGCGTGTCCATTGGGGACTGACTGTTCAAGGGCCGAGGCTGTATGGATCATGTCATTCCAACCCCACAGCAAACCAGTGAAGAGCAAATGAAAGCTCAAGAGATTCAAACAGGCAACAAACAGGCCTTGCTCCAACAAGGCACGGCACAGGGAAGCCCATGAGTCTGAATCGACTTGCTAGCGAGAGTGTGATTTAGCACAGGTGACAACTTTCAGAACAAACAACAGGCACACAGACACACAAGGCAAAGAGAGATTGTAGATCTTTGCTTATGGCTTTGCTATAGAGTCAAAATAAGCCAAAGATAGATTACTTCATTGTTTGAAAAGTCAGGACCCATCCTCAAAACATATGCTTTCGGTTTGTAGAGCACAGAAACATTAACTTTGAATCTCGAGTGGCACTTCTTCCTCACCACCTCCAAAGGAGGTGGATTCCAAATAGCAAAATGATGCAGGCTGTGGCAGGGCCCGTTTTGTTAAATTGGGTCAGTCCAGGATAGCCGATTTCTTTTTTAGATTTACCTTTACTTTATGTGTGTCTGTGTGTATGTATGTGCACTGCATGCATTCAGTGCCTGCAGAGGTTGTTTGTGCACTGCGTGCATGCAGTGCCTGCAGTGCCCCAGGTACTGGAGCTACCAATGGTTTTGAGCCACTATGTGGGTTCTGGGAACTGAACCTGGTCCTCTGCAAGAGCAGCAAGTGCTCTTAACCCCTGAGCCTTCTCTTCCCGCTTCAGGGTAGACAAACCTTGCCTCAGCTGGTTCAAATTTTTGCTTGTGGAACGTTCAACTCCTTTGCCTCTATAAGTGGGTGGAGGTGAAGCAGGTTGGCTTAGGGTTTTATTGCTGTGAAGAGACACCATGGCCACAGCAACTCTTCTAAAGGAAAACATTTCATTGGGTCTGGCTTACAGTTTCAGGGGTTCAATCCATTATCATCATGGTATGAAATATGGTAGCTCATAAGCAGGCATAGTGGTAGAGAAGGAGAGAGTTCCACATCTTGATCTGCAGGCAGCAGGAGACTGTCTCACACTAGGCATAGCTTGAGCATATATATGACCTCAATGCCTGCCTCCATAGTGACTCACTTCCCCCAACAAGGCCATACCCACTCCAACAAGGCCACACCTACTCCAACAAGGCCATACCTCCTAGTAATGCCACTCCTTATGGCCAAGCTTCAAATGTGGTCTATGGGGGCCATTCT
Organism: Montemys delectorum; assembly: GCA_019843815.1. NCBI lineage: Eukaryota > Metazoa > Chordata > Mammalia > Rodentia > Muridae > Montemys > Montemys delectorum. The sequence goes on from JADRCD010218849.1 coordinate 50,974, forward strand.
TATCCAAACCACCACACAGTTTATTCTAACGATCTGTGTCTATATTCCCTCCCAAAGTACACGCATGAACTATAGTTTGAACATTTTCACAGTAAATAAGAAGAATAAAGAGCATGACAAGCATGCGTTTGGATCTTCTTCTTTCTGTTTCTTTTCTGGGTTTCGGCAGCAAATGATCCTGTGCTGAAATGGGCAAAAAGCAGTTTTAAAAAGAATATAGGTCAAGGCATTAATATAAATTTGATCACCTCCTTTTTACTCTCTAACATCCCCCACGATAAATCAGCCTTTTTTCCTCCACCTCCTCGTCATGCAAGCTTCACCCTCCCGCACTGATTTTGGATCTTGGGATGTAAATCTGTGACAAGGGCATCTATATATAATATTAATAGTGCCGAGGAGGGCTGGTGTGAAGTGTGTGAGCTTGCCAAGAAACGAGAGATCTGAGCCCTAGTGTTCATCCTTGGCGGTGAACGTTACATCTTCAGCAAGACAAATGTACCATCATTAGGAGGTGGGAAAAAAAAGGGAGAGAAAGGAAGAGATAAAAGAAAGGGGAGGAGGAGCCAGGGAAGTAGCCATCTTGCAAATGGGTAAGATGCAGGTTCCAATCAATCTTACTAAGCCAGGTCCCCTGAGATACTGTCAGCCACTACGGGCAAAACAGATTGCCTGAGAGATCTCTTGGAGTCAGACACGCAAGGCAACAAAGAAACCCCAGAGAAATACACTAAAGAGAGAAGAGTAACTCAACTAGCAGCAGACATGTTACAATCTTGCCTCTTTATGTACTTGGAGAAGAGAAAGGAACTTTACCTTATGCCGGAAGAAAGGAGACAGGGAAGTGCTCCAGTATGAAGGAAAATAGGAGACCAGGGATGTGCTACAGTATGGAAACTTTATTAGAAGTCACTAAGCATCACCTGTGAGCACAAAAGTACGGCAGGTGTTTTGTGAGCTGTGGATAAAACTACAAGGAGACAGACATCTAATCTTGATCTTCACTAAGGTCAAATTCCAACCTCTCGGCAGCAAACTGCGATGCTCTCTAGTCCCTTTGCGTCTTTATGTCAGTCATGGAGAGGACCTTTGGTGGGCACGGTGGCACACGCACTTTGAAAGATCACCCTAAGTTTGAGGCCAGACCGAACTACATGAGAATAGGTCATGTGTCAAAAAGCAAACACACATGACTAGCCCCTTACACGTGCTCCTGTTAAGTCACCACAGAAAACTTACGGGATCCCACAAGCTAAACTTGGGTGGAGTTGTTACTTTGTTTCGGTGCGTGGCTGTGAGTATTGACTCCTCAGGAAATAAATTAAATAAATAAATAAAGACATATGCTAAATCCTAAACCCTCCATGTGATGTCATTAGGATTGGAGTTCAGATTGGTTTCACAAGGGAGGAACACTCCAGAGCTCTCTCTCCTCATCATCAAGGATCTAGAGGGAAAAGAGCATACTGCCAGCCAGGGAATGGGTCCTTAGGGCTTGCTCAAGCAAGGACCTTGATCCTGGTCTTTTGGTTTCTCCTCAGCTGTGAGAAATAAACACTTGTCCTTTCAAACACCCACACTCTGAGTTTGTTCTAGCCGTCTGATCTGTCTAAGGCCCACTGGGAAAATGAAATTTACCTGTTCCTTAATTGTTTAAGCAGGTTTTTTTAAAAAAAAAAAAAAAAAAATCAAACCCCACCCCACTCTGATCTCATTTGGCCACTTCACTCTGTTTATCAGATGCCAAATGTGCTCAGAGAGCTGACTGGTGGATTTTGTTACAAGTATTTTTGAGGTTTGCTTTGGAGAATCCTGTTGCCAAATATAAAAGGGGGTCTGAAGCCAGTTTAGAGTTATTAGCCCTGAGACGCCTTCCCCACTCCACCGCTTTCCGCCACTCTTGATAACTAACTGGGCTTCCATTTTAGTGAGAAATGTTCAGCATGATCCTGGCCATTAGAGCCCAGCTACCAGTGCCTACCACCAATCTGTTTTTGAAGCTCAGACACTATTGTGGATGCTGGCAAGTGCTGGCTGATAAGAGACTGATATAGCTGTCACCTGAGAGGGTCTGACAGTGCCCGACTAATACAGAAGTAGAGGCTCACAGCCATCCATTGGACTGAGCACAGAGTCCCCAATGAAGGAGCTAGAGAAAGGACCCAAGGAGCTGAAGGGTTTGCAGCCCCCTAGGACGAACAACAGTATGAACTGACTAGTACCCTCAGAGCTCCCAGGGACTAAACCACAGACCAAAGAGTACACATGGTGGGACTCATGGCTCTAGCTGCATATGTAGCAGAGGATGGCCTAGTCGGTCATCAATAGGAAGAGAAGCCCTTGGTCCTGTGAAGGTTCTATGCCCCAGTGTAGGGGAATGTCAGGACCAGGAAGTGAGAGAGGGTGGGTTGGTGAGCAGGGGGAGGGGGGAGGGAACAGGCTTTTTTTGTTTGTTTGTTTTGTTTTCATTTTTTTTTTTTTGGAGGGGAAACTGGGAAAGGAAATATCATATGACCTGTAAATAAAGAAAATATCTAATAAAAAAAGAAAGAAAGTAGTTCAAGGCAGAAGAAATCAGGTATTCAGTTTTTGTAGGAGTCTTCTTTACAAATTAGGAAAGGGAAACTATTGCTCCCACCCAGCATTAATTCAGGATCTTGTTCTGTGGAGAAGATAACATATGGGGATGTTGCAGACTTAGCTTCACGGGGGTGGGAGTGGGGGGTGAGGGGGAGTATTGGATACAGCCAGACTAAGCAAATACATGCTCCCTTGTAACTGCACTTTCTTCATTCCTGAAGCTCTTGAAGGACGAGGTCATCTGCACCTTTCTGCACACTGATCTCACCTGATCACCAGGTACGGTCTTCTGTTGAGTGGCCATGAGTTGGGCTTTGTTGAGACTAAAACATATGAAATTATGATGATAGTTGTGGAAGATAATTAGGAGAACTTATTTAATTAACAATAATGAGTTCTCTTAGCCCTAAATGGCATGTCTTCATCAATCCCTCTCCTTAGGGCCAGGGAACCTCGTGGAAGAGAGAAAACAAATAGAGGAAAATCCAGAAGAGATGGTGGACACCAAGAAAACAAGGCTGTCGAAGTTAATTGAGCAGGGCTCATAGAAACTGACCGGTACTGAGGCAGCATGCACAGGGCTAGCACAGGTCTACACCAGATCCTCTGCATATATATTATGATATTATGCCTTCCAGTTTGGTGTTCTTACGTGATTCCCCGTGTGTGTGCGAGCCAGTGGCTCTCTGATTCTTGGGCCTTCTCTTCGGCTCCTTTTCTTTTTTTTTCTGTCTTGTTCAACTTCGAGGTGAAAGTTTTTGTTTTATTTTATTACTATCCCTTAGAAGTCTGCTTTTTCTAACAGAGACATAAAGGGAGGGATAACAGAGACAGATGGGAGGGAAGATAGAGAGGAACTGGGAGTAGAGGGATGAGAAACTGTCATCAGGATATACGATGTGACAAAAGAACCTGTTTTCAATAAAAGAAAAAAAATAATGTGTTGTATATACATGGTATGCTTTGTTACAGAGAAATGCTGTGGACCTTTAAGTAGAAGGTACCAAAGCAAGAAGTTCTTTAGGTAGAAATTTGATTTGAACATATGTAGCCCAAGCTCTGTGTCTGAATACGAACTGAGTGGTCCTCATCCTGAACTGTGTCTTTACTAACAATCCTAACAATCTACCAATCTAGTCTGGAAAACAGTCTGACACTGGCTATGCCGAATAACTTAAGGATCCCTGACAGATCATACACATTTTTGGTTATGACCTCTCTTGCAAAACAAAGACTAATGGACGGAAACCTGGCAATCCGGGCACGAAAAACGAAAACAGCAACAGGAAGTTCATTCACCTTAAATAAAATATTATGTATTTGCTTGATCTGCTTAAATTTGTGTCCACATAATCATGAGGATGTTTCTAACCATAAAAGCTTCGTTGTAGAAGCCAGGAAGTACGTGAGTCAGTAGAGTCTTTGCCTAGCTTTCAGGAAGCCCTGGATTGGATCTCTAGCACTGCGTGAGTGGGATGGAGTGGTGTGAGCCTGAGATCTCAGGCTTCAGGAAGTGGAATTCAGAGCCTCAGAAACTCAAGATCATTCTATAACGCACAATATCAAGCAACAGCAGCAGACCAATGGGAATGTAGTTTGATTTAAGTTATCTTGCTAGATGGTTCATCTTTACGGGTCATCTCTTTTAGATTTTAAATTGGAAGGAAATTAATTTGCTTGCTAGTATTTAAATATTCTCTATAGTTGACTCTCTAAGTGGAATTCATCTTCTGCACTGTGAAAGTGTTAGAAAATATACGGTACAGTATGCTTGTCATAATGACTTTCTTCCCCCAAATATAGACCTGTGATTTATTCATTAAATATATCTGACATCTTGACTAAATTCCTAGCTCACTGTGGGATGAGGCTGTCTCTCATTCATCTTTTTATTCTGAGCACTGACACAGGACTGGGCCCTGACTGAACGCTGTGGCTCTGTGTAAGTCTGTCTGAAGGCTTATTATTTCTTTGATTAACGAGAGGTTTAGCTGAGATGATCAGAAAGTTCTGCTCTGATGAATTATGATTGAGGATGCCATACACACACTATAAAGTTGGAATCGCAGTAGGTCTTTGTAAAAAAAAAAAAAATTGGGTGAAAATTTGACAAAACAGATAGCTTAGTCAACAAACAGTGTAGGGGGAAGCACTCACCACGGGCTCTAATTAAAGACTGGCAAAATGAAGAGGACTTTGAACTGTGTCTCCATCAATGTGAAACAGTTCTAGGACGGGGAAAGGGACGACAGTGCTTCAGCCCACAAAAATAGCCTGGACTACGATAAAGTTTGTTTGGAGAGTGGCTGATTAGCTCAAGGTAGCTGGACTCCACTCTGAAGGTGCAATGGAAGATGAAAATCACACTAATATTAAAAGCTGGATTTGAGAGGAAAGAAAGCCAAGGCCAGGCCATGGTGCATGAGCAAGCTACAGCATAGGAGCTGGGATTTGAGTTGAATCTTGGGAAATGAGAAGGATTTGAGGAATGGAAGAGGATAAGGTTGAATTTAATACTGAGCAAGTGTATCTGGTAGATATATTTAGGTCAAGGGGACAATTTGATTAAAACGAAGCGTTTGGAAGAAAAGACTGTGAAATGATAGAAGATTACGGGGAGGAAGGAGCATTGCGTACCAGAGACTTTATCTGTTGCTCGCATCCTGGGTAACTCCTCGAGCTATGCGAGGGGCCTCATAATGAGAGGCAGGAGAGGTGGAGTCATAGCGGACACAGGATGGCACAAAGAGTGCACTAGCCGACATAGAGGGGAAATGTTCCCAAGACCGAACATGAGGTAATAAATAATCAGAAAGGAGACCCGGCAGGGGTCAGTAACAAGCCAGGACAGACAAGTGTATGAGGTGGAGAAAACATATAACGAAGCTCTGAGAATGTGGCATACGCATGTCATTTATAACAGGGCCTGCAGAAGCG
>JADRCD010218850.1:0-36491 GCA_019843815.1 Montemys delectorum
CTCCCCTGCACTTCCTGAGGCGTATGCCTCCCGGCTGATTCCTGGGGCTAAAGCCCGCTCAGGATGCAGGCCTTCTTCTCGCAGGGAGGGGGCAGAGGTGATCGATGAGCCAGCTCTGTCCCTCGGGGCTAGATTTGTGGAAAGATATTATGTAAATTTGATTTTGTCATGTAATATCTTGTTTTCTCCATCTATGGTAATTGAGAGTTTTTCTGGGTATATTAGTCTGGGCTGGCATTTGTGTTCTTGAAGGGTCGGTATGGCATCTGCCCAGGATCTTCTAGCTTTCATAGTCTCTGGTGAGAAGTCTGGTGTAATTCTGATAGGTCTGCCTTTATGTGTTACTAGATCATTTTCCCTTACTGCTTTTAAAATTCTTCTTTGTTTAGTGCATTTGGTGGTTTTATTATTATGTGTCTGGAGGAATTTCTTTTCTGGTCCAGTCTATTTGGGGTTCTGTAGGCTTCTTGTATGTTCATGGGCATCTCTTTCTTTAGGTTAGTGAAGTTTTCTTCTATAATTTTGTTGAAGATATTTATTGGCCCTTTAAGTTGGAGGTCTTCACTCTCTTCTATACCTACTATCCTTAGGTTTGGTCTTCTCATTGTATCTTGGATTTCCTGGATGTTTTGGGTTAGGAGCTTTTTGCATTTTGCATTTTCTTTGACTGTTGTATCAGTGTTTTCTATGGTGTCTTCTGCCCCTGAGATTCTCTCTTCTATCTCTTGTATTCTGTTGGTGAGGCTTGCATCTATGACTCCTGATCACTTTCCTAGATTTTCTAACTCCAGGATTGTCTCTCTTTCTGATTTCTTTATTGTTTCTATTTCCATTTTTAGATCCAGGGTGGTTTTGTTCATTTCCTTCACCTGTTTCATTGTGTTTTCCTGTAGTTCTTTAAGGGATTTTTGTGTTGTCTTTTTAAGGGCTTCTAGCTGTTTTTCTGTGTTCTCCTGTATTTCTTTGAGGGTGCTATTTATGTCCTTTTTAAAGTCCTGTATCATCATCATGAGAAGTGATTTTAGATCTGAATCTTGCTTTTCCAGTGTAATGGTGTGTCCAGGACTTGCTATGGTTGGAGAATTGGGTTCTGATGATGCCAAGTAACCTTGGTTTGTGTTGCTTATATTCTTATACTTGCCTCCTGCCATCTGGTTATCTCTAGGGCTATCTGCCCTTGCTAAATCTGACTGGGGCCTGTCCTTCCTGTGATCCTGGTTGTGTCAAAACTCCTCAGAGTTAAACTGTCTCTGTGATCCTGTGATTCTGGGATCCTGTGATCCTGGGCCTGTTAGAGTGCTTAGGAGTAGAACTTCGTCTGGGTATTATGGGATTCTCTGCAGAGTTTTTCTGCCCAAGATCTGCTCAGGGCACCTGCCCAGACAGAGCAGAAGGAACCCATGCTACTAGATGGGTGAATTTCCTCTGTACCTGGGTTTGCTGGTCCCAGTTACTCCAGGTGTTGGTGCAGGTGTTTTGTCCTCATCTCTGATCCTATGATCCTGAGCACGGTAGAGCACCTTGGATTGGAGCTTCCTCTGGGTATTGTGCAGAATTTGTGCCCAAGGTCTACTCAGTGTACCTGCCCAGACAGATTGGAAGGAATCTGTGCCACTGGGCTGCGAGTTCCTGCATGCGTGGGTCCCACAGGTCCCAGGTACTTCTGTTACTGTTTCTACTACTCTGTGGCTTTTCTTTTCATTCTTTTATAGTATCCTTTACTTTTAAGTTTTCGATGTTTATGTATTGCATTTTCTTTTGTTACTGTTATTTTTAAAGTAACTGATTATATATATTAAGGTGCTTTTATAATACTGTTTTTTTGTTGGTTCACTTTCCCCCTGTCCCTCAATCCACTTGTCCTTCCTTTCGTCCCCATCTTGCCCCCTTCTATCCTTTTTTTCTTTTCAACCTTACCAACTTTCCCTTAAGGTCTCTTTTTCCTTTTCAAAAAATTTTGTTTTCAATTTTCATGTTCTATACCATCCCACATACACATAAAAGAAACTAAAATCTAAATCTGATTATGAGATAAAACATGACATTTGTCTTTCTGGGTCTCAAATATTGAGACAATGATTTTTATTTATGTCTATTTGCTGAATGTCATAATTCAGCCCCACCTCATCCCCCGCCACACACACTGGTGAATAGTGAAGTAACTGTTACAGGGTAACACCACTGAGCCTTTCATTGAATATGAAGTCCATTCCACAGGATGGAATGCATGCCCACTATTGTAAACATGATCAGAAACACATGCCTGGAAGTCATAGACCCCATGTGGGACCTGATACAGTGGTTTAAGAAAGATAACATGGCACCAAACTGTAGCCTACATATTTATGTTTATATTCATAGACAGATACTGCTCTCATCTTTAATCCCAGAAACTTTTCTTTGTAGGGAATGCAAAGATGCATGGTTGCTCATGATATTTAGAATAAATAATGCTTTACTGCTAAGTCCCAGACAGAACATTTATGCCATCTCCTTTAGGGCTCAGGTTACATTTCAAAGATGGCATGGAAAGAGCGTAGCATCTGAAAGACAGAGAGAGGAAAAAGCAGTTATCAGAATACAACATGATCTTACAAGAGCTATAATTCCTACACTGGGCTGCACAGGATAGGCCCTGGCCATGAATCATGGGTGAGGAAGAGGCTCATGGGGCCCTAGTTCTTTCTGTTGATAACTGATGGGTACTGCGAGAGGAACAGTTGTTGCCTTCAGTTATGTATGGAATGGTGACCCCATCAGGCTGCAATGGATACTTTCAAACTCATCGTCAAATAAACAGCCCTGGGTAAATTCAGAGGTCACAGAACAAAACATGAATGAGGGAAAGGGACATTAATGAGAGGAGGTAGATATGACAGAGGTGGGAGGGAAATAAAAAAGGCTGTAGATAGGAGTAAACAGAAGGTTCTATAGCATTTATGAAATTATAAATAATGAATTTAGTTATTTCAATAGAATAATAAAACCAGTAACTTTTATTAGTTTTAATTTAATGAACTCTGTCTCTACTTTTATCTTGCATATATCATTCCTTTGGTGCTGTATCTGTGAAATCTTACCAAATTAAATTATAATTTTTTTCTTTATGCCACTATCTAGTTTACAAGTTTACATTTTGTACTTTAGTTATATGATATGCTTTGAGTTAGTTTTCTGGAAGTCTGGGTCTTGATTCCTCCATTTTCTTTTTCAGACATGTAAATATTCTACCATTCTTGCAATACTGTGTAAAAGACTGCTTTCTCTAGTCAATTTCTCTGGCCCTTTTATGAAGACTGACTTGTCTGCATATGTATGGGTCTCTTCTTTCATTCCTGCATTTATTATGACTTGGAGTGGTCACAAGTTTTGTTCTTTGATACTGTGTTGAAAACACTGATCTTGCTGGGGAGTGGCACGCCTATAATCCCAGCACTTGGGAGGCCGAGGCGGGCAGATTTCTGAGTTCGAGGCCAACCTGGTCTACAGAGTGAGTTCCAGGACAGCCAGGGCTATATAGAGAAACCCTTTCTTGAAAAGCCAACCAACCAAACAAAAACAAACAAACAAACAAACAAAAATGCTGATCTTGTCCAAATGGACATTAGATACTGATTATTGATATTCAAGAATTCCTCGAATTTTGACTGGTACTACAATAAATATGTAAATATCTTTATTTTATAAAAACTAGGTCTTTTATTTCTTTCTCCAGAATTTTGTATATTTGTTATGCTATCCTATACATAGTTACATTTATCACCAAATAGAAATTATATTCTGTTAGTATGAATGATATTTTAATTTTAATTTTAAATTCCACTTGTTTTTATTACATCCACTTGTACTTTACTGCTATACTAGGAAGTATTGGCCTTTTACAATCAGATTTTGTCACAAATCATTGTTATGATTGCTGATTGTTTTCAGATATATTTCTGTCAATTCTTGAAATTTTTCTTATAATTATCATTTCACTTGAAAGCAAATCTGCATACCCTTTTACCTTTTTTCTCTTACTGCTTAGGTACAATTGTAGCATAATGTTAAATATTAATATTTAGAAAAGATGAAGCTGTATTCTTCCAAGAAGTATTTATTTTGGTATTATAACAAGTTACCACAAACCGTTGGCTTATAACACACAAAACAAATGTATTTTGTTACAGTTTGAAAAGCCAGAATTCTAAAAATCAAGGTATTCACCGAGTTGTACCTCCCAATTCCATTTCTTTTCCAGCATCATTCTTCTCATCGTGGTTGTGACATAGTCCTTGAATATAGTCACATTCACTATTGTTTGCGGAACCTGCATTATTTCTGCTTTCCTGTCTGTCCTAAGGACTTTCTAGAGGTGGGCCCTGGTGTACGATTCAGGGAAATTTCATTTCAAGGTCCTTCACTCAACCAGACAGTTAATTTTTTTCAAGAACCACACTTGCATCTTTGAGGACCTTGTTATCCAACCTCCTGCTATGACTGAGCCCCCTTTCCCTCTTCTTCTCCCTTTCCTTCTTCTTCCCTTCCCCACTTCCTCCCACTAATTTTTCTTTCAGTGTTGGTGCTGATCTAGATTGGCCTTCAGCATTCTGAGCAGATGCTCCAGCACTACGGTCCATGCTCAAAAACTATAGATCTTAAGGGAGAAACACCTAAGCTTTCATCATTAGACGTAAAGTTCCCTTAGCTATAGGTTGTTAATAGAGTTTTTCTATCAGGTTAAGGAAGTTATTTCTGTTTTTAGTTTGCCAGACATTTTAAATCATGAGTATAGAACTCCATTAAATGCTTTCTCTGTTGATATAATATGAATTTTCTTCTTTAGCCTCTCATTGGTATATATATAAATATATATATATATATATATATATATATTACATTTATTGATTTTTTTGATATTTAGTGTTTTTCCAATATTTTACAGATCTCCTCTGGTTTAGGCATGAAGGAACAACTTGAGAAGTGTTTCTGTCTTTCCAATGAGTATGTAGACAATTGGTCTCATCTCTTTCTCAAAATCCTGATGAAGAGGATTCATGTTATCTGCTTCTTCTTTTTTTTGTGCTTTCTAATGGATTCAGTCAAGGAATTGGTTCAATTTATTTGATTTTATTTTCTTTTATTTTTGAGATACTATCCCACTACATGATCAGGTTGACCTTGCACTCACAGTCCACCTGTCTCAACCTCCTGACGGCTAGAGTTAAAATGTGTGCAGCACTAATAGGCCCACCCCAGTTTATTCATGTTGGTGAATATTTGTTTACAGACTTGTTTCTTTAGCATATTTTCGTGTGTCTGGATGACTCAGGAGTGATGACTCATCTTTCATAAGTATATTAGTAATACAGGTTATTTTTGTCTCTTGCATTAGGATCTTGCCCTGAACTTGCTATATAGAAGAGAGTGGTCTTGAACTTCTTTATCCTCCTGTCTCTACTTCCTGCATGCTGGGATCACTGCTACTACTTTCATTAAGATTATTGACTTTTAATTTTTTAATCTTCTTTATTTCTTATATATGCACAGAGACCTTTAAATTTTCTTGTTAAGCGTTGTTTCTTCTACTTGTCTTTTTTGTTGCTTTTTTTTTTCAAGACAGAGTTTCTCTGTATAAACAGCCCTGGATATATTGGAACTCACTATGTAGACCAGGCTAGCCCTGAACTCACAGAGATCTGCCTGCCTCTGCTTCCCAAGTGCTGGGATTAAGTGTATGTACCTCCACAGCATAGCATTTCTTTTATATTTCTAAAAGTTGGAATAAGTTAGATTTGTTTTTAGTTCAGTTCAAAGTATGTTAAAAGTTGTTTTTAAGACATTTTCTTTAGCAAGATGTATGAAGTTTTAAAATTAAATACCTGAAATAATGCCTGAGGCATTAGGATACATTATGATGTTTAATGTTTCTCTCTGTAGGATCTGGGCTATGTTCAATGCTTGTGGTTGTTGTACGTGCTGGTACTCGGTCTCCTTGTATTTTTCCCTCTTCTTTGTCTGTAAACTTCTCTAAGAACTACTTTTGAAATAGAACCCATGTCTTTCCAAGCTAAGCCATGGTCCACTGGAGTTATACTGACACATTCCTGAGGCTGTGGCTAGGAGCTGGGGAGGGGACATGTCCTACCATGCCATATTGCTTCCCTAGGTTTTTGGTGTTCCCATGTTTTTGAGTCTAATTTTCTCTATGTTTGTTAGCCTTTTTTCTCCTCTGCTTTCTCACTGGAAGAATGAAGTTGACTAGGAGGGACATGTAATATTTGGTCCATGCTGAAACTTTGGTGATTTTCCAAGGGGAAAGCAGATTTAAAGAGTAGCCTGAGAGGCTTAGAGAATGATTATCTTTTCTATTCCATCAGAATTTTCACCAGTCTTCACCGGGAAATTCTCAAGATAAACTGCATATGGGTGCCCAAGATTTTGTAACTTTAGGTAGTCAACTCAATCTTTCAGAAATTGGTCATTTTTTTTCTCTGTCTTTTATTATTTATCCTCTGTCCTGGTGTCACCATCTTAGCTGTCCTTGGCTCTGATTCTAATAGTCTGCCCTATGTTTTGGGGTAGTGGCTCCTACTATGACCTTAGCTCTTTGAGGTATCTGAGAACAGCCATTGATGTTTTTTCCTGTATTCAGTTTTTTGGTTTTTTTTTCCCACTCTGAGCTTTCTCTCTTGTGAGCAATAGTTTCTGACATATCTCTATATCCATTTCTAGACTTTAATTATAAATATTCAAAATATTTACATGTATGAATGATTTGTCTATATTTATGACTGCACACTGTACAGGCCAGAAGAAGGCATCCGGTCTCTTAGAACTGGAGTTACAGATCATTTTGGTGAGCTACTATTTGGATGCGGGGAACCAAATCCTGGTCCTCTAGAAGAAGTTCCAGCATTCCTAACCACTGGGCTATCACTCTGCTCCATCTCCAGACATTTTAATGTAATTTGTTCATAGGAAAAACCTGGCTAATTCTGAAACAGAGTTTCTTGCATTTTTACTCCTCTCTTGTCCATCTTTGAGCCTTTAAAATATTTCTATAAGGAGATACATACATACATACATACATACATACATACATACATATTTAAGATCCACCTTCTCTCTCATTCTACCCTCCCATGAAGTCAGCTGGAGGAGGAATGGTACTTACTACATTGTTTTAATGTATAGGAAGTTCCTTAATTTGTGCACACAAAGAAAGGTATCTAATTCCAAAGCTATAGATTGTAAGGCTTTGTGTGGCCACCCATGAAAACACATGACAACAGAGAATGTCACTTTCCACCACATAACTTCTTTCCAACAATGTTGGTCCTGAACAATCTGAGAAAGTAACACTGATCAACTCAACCTTAGATCTTAAATAGACAATTGCTAGTCACTTATATGCCAGCAATTCTCCCTGCCTTCGACTGATGACCTATGCCCAATTCAACATTGGAGAAACACACAGTTTTCTGATTTAATGGGGCACAAGATATATGCTCATTCAACTCAGCACAAGAACATTAGAAATGTTGTTGATGAAAAAAAGCTTTTCATTAATACCTGCAGCAGTAAGAAAGTTCAGTACACCCGAGAAAATCTGAGTCTTTTCACATAATAGAGGAGCTAGGAGGTCATGTTAGGTCTTGCCTGGGAGATGTATAGACAAATATTACAAGTAAGGAATTGCTTAGAATCAAATAGAGTTTAGGGAAAAATAAACTTTGTGTTGGTAGCATAGAATACTGTGGTTCTCAAATAAGCCCAGATGAATTAGCTGACCACTCTAGTGAACTAACAGTTCAGGTGGGCTGAGTCTATCCAGGCAACAGGTTTTCCTGAGAATGTTTAGCCAAGCTGCTTTTGTTTGTTGTTTGTCATAATGAACATAGTAAAATTCATGTTCTAGAACTTTCACATGGACAAAAGTGTTTTAGTTGTCATAAACTACTGAACTTTAATTTTTCATATGTGATAAGGAATTAAATAAAAAGCAAAAGTCCATGCCCTGCTAAATGATGGGAAAAGACTTTCTCATCTTTTCCCGTGTCATTTCTTAATGATTTGATAAATATGGGAAAGATCATTTGTTATTCTAATATAACTGTTTTAGAATGCAAGTTACCATAGATTTTCCCTATAAGCTAAAGTAATAGATATCTCTAATAAAAACCATTTTTAAATTCTTGCACTTATAATTTTTCTTGCTAAATTCAACAACATGGGTGTTTTCACTAACAATGCTCAATACATAGGCTGCCCTGGAGTTGGCTAACCTGGCTGGCCTGGGCTGTGCTAGGTTGGGCTAACTATGGCTGTGCATTAAAAGACATGTTTCTTATGGACGTGAAAATATGACAGTGCCAAGGCTAATTCAGTTTAGCTCCCAGACAGTCTGCTCTCTGTTTTAATAAATTTGTTTAAGGTAGCTAGACCAGTGCCTTGATTTAAGGAACATTTCTTGCCATTGCTGCTGTTGTCATGGGTTGAGTTTTGTTACAGATTCATTCTTGTTTCTCTGATACTCAATCAATATAAACATAGCTAATAGACACTATTTGCAAATGAGCAAAAAATTAGCATCATATTGATGTTTTATATATATATGTTATGTATATATATATACATATATACATATATATGTATATGTATGTACATACATACATACATACTGATGTTATAACTGTGGATTACCGATTCCATGTGGAAGATAAATTTTTTGCAAATATTTCGGTAGAATATTTTTACTGATTTATTCCTTAATGTTTATTGAGTGAGCAAACAGAGATAGCATGGTGTAGATAGTGCTGAGGACTGGGTGCAGAAGACATTAGTGAATAATAAGGAAACACAGCCTCTCCCCAGGATTTCTAAGCCTGTTAGGGAGAAAGAGGCTTTATCCAGAAAGAGATGTGCAATTTTAGTGTTTTCATTTTTTTCATGCCACTCTGACCAAAGATGCCAGCTTGAAGGAGGATTTTTTTGACTTCTGGATTTAGAGAGATTCATCCAGGTCTGATTGGAGCCACATGCTCAGGCAGAGCGTGGTGGCAGTGGGAGTATATAATGGAGGAATTTCTTCATGTTGTAGAAAAGAAGCAGATAGAACAGACGCCAGGTACAAGATAACCTCATATACTCTTCCCTTTAGCTGTGTTCCACCTTCTTAAATTTCCAGAACATCTCAGAGAAGTGAAAACCCCTGGGGATCAAGCCTCTTGCACATGAATGCTGGGAGGTGATTGTTTTATGTGCAAACTATAGCATATTATTGAACTCTGGTCATGAGCATGAAAAAGAGCAGTCTGCTGTTCTGAAAGCCTAGATACCCAATAAAAAAAAGCGTAGGATCCCAAAGCTGAATTAGATGTGGAAAGAAGGTAAAGACAAAAACAAATCATGTAAAATAACAAATTAGTGTCTTCTCAGCAGAGAAAACAGGTCCTCTGAGTATGCAGGAAAGAATAAGAAGTCAAGGACTCCTTTGAGTGCCAGAACACAATGTGTCATACTTGTGCTCTATACATGGTCTATTTTAAATATTAATTATTTTAATAAAGATTATATAAAGTGTCTTTTTAATATTTTACATACATCAAGATGAGACACTATTATTAATTTTTTAAAAATGTTTCAGAGCATCACTCTTTTTGTGATTTTTAAACATCTCCAAAAGTCCTTCCCACATGCCCTTCAGGGAGACTGCATTCCCATTTCATCCTAGCCAATAATAATGGCTGCTTCACATTAAATAAACAATCTGGGACATGGGAGGGGCCATTATGTTAATTGATGCCTTGAGAGGGTTATTTCCTGCCATCTTGTTTATTGACCATGACAAGAATCTCTCCAGCAGCACATTCTTCTAAAAAAGAAAAAACCTGAAAGGCTTTTTTTTTGTTTTGTTTTAATATAGGAAGATTTAAACTTGTAATTGAATAAAATATATTCCAAAAGAGAATTGGATATTTATTTAAACATAGTAAGCTTTTATTTTAGCCAACACTTTTGTAAAACAGAAAATTCCCCAAATCTCTAAACCTTCCTTTTCTGCCTACTGAAAAGGCTCTGATAAAATTATCTGACTAATCAAATTACACCTTACCATACACATAATTTTTAGGTAAATCTTGTGTGTTCAGTATCAACTCTGATCTGTGCAGATTTTACCTAGTGAATTGTTTACTTTGTTAGAGAAGCCCTGATCACACAGAGGCAAGTCAGTTAAATTCATGCAGAATCCTTAGCCACAGGTTATTTTGACAGCGCCTACAGGCCCTATTCAAAAGGGACTGAGTGATTAATCATGGTTGTCACTTGTCTGCTTTTGTTAGTAGTGGATGGATAGGGTGCTGGAATGTCATTTTCAAAATTACTGTATCCTTTTGCCCAGGGAAAATCAGAGGCTCGGAAGCAGACCTACTCAGTATATGTTAGCATTTGCTTTGGTTTGCACTAAGTGGTTCTAGTTCTTTTTGTTATTTTTTTTAATGTGTTTAATTGAAATGGAATTATATCACTTCTCCACCTCCCTTTTGTACATCCAGATCTTTCCAGCTAAACTGTCAAACCCTTCTATGTTCCCCACTCTAAATCTGCTAGCCTCCTTTTCTTTGATTATATGTATAACGTGTGTGTGTGTGTGTGTGTGTGTGTGTGTGTGTGTGTGTGTGTGTATGCACATGCTGAGCTCATTTCTGTTGTTTGCATGTATATGGTCTTGAGACTAATTGTATTTATATAGACAACCAATAAGGAGCTCATAGCAGGGAGAGGCTAATTCTTTTCCCAAAAGTCAATAGTTGCCTATAGGGTTTTTTTTGTGGGGGGATAACCTATGAAAAATTTTATGCCTTTTATGTTAATAAGTTCTTTGGTATTGCTATGGACTTATTATACAGCATTTGTAAGAGACTTTTTCACAGATTTCCTGATATTCTGGCTCTTACACTCTTTTTACCCCATCTTCTTCAATGTTAGTTATATATGCAAAAGCTGGGACATAGATGGATCTGTTGGATCTGGGCTCCTCACAATTTATCTATGTCTGCATTGTGTCCATTTGTGGTTTCCTGGGATAATCTCCTATAAAGAGAAACTTCTTTGAGGAGAGACATGGTTATATTTATCAAGGAAAGTTGCCTCAAACACCAGGGTTCAAGTTCTAGCACATCTATATCTGTGATCTTAAACTCACTTTGTTCAAGAGCTTGCATTCATTGGTATCTTTATCATCACTACCACTCACAATGGCATGGTTTTATATGATCAGTCTGTCTTTATCCCTCAGGATTTGATGAGTTCACATTGGAACCCATAGCCTAGGAGTAGATGAGAAGTTATCCTTGCTGTTTCCCATGGATTTCCAAGCATGTGATAGCTACTTGGTATGAGAGTATTTTCTCTGAATAGCAACTGGCTTGCATCTTTAGTTTTTAAAATCTGAGTTATTTAAAGCCCACTTGTTTTGGTCTCTATGGCATAAAACTAGCTTAGAGTTGCTGGCTCCTCAAGCTTGGGCTTCCTGCCTAGGGATACTTACTCAATTCTGCATTTGTTGGAATTAGTTGTAGAAATCCCCACCCTACTAATCTTGAGGAAAGGGTTACAATGTTATAGATTCCTACATTTCCCAGAGAGTAGAACAACAATAAATCATTCCTGAGTGGTTGGAAGATGAGCTTGCATAGTCCAGAGTAGTACTGATAGCCTTCATGACCTTGAACCAGGCTTTTCCTCAGTGTCTTTCTTTGATCGCTTTGGAGATCTTATGAAATTGCAAGTAAAATACTCATGGTATCTGTTCACAGCAGTAAAATGCTAACCAAGACACTTGGTCAAAGCTGAGTTAACCTATGAACTTAAACACAGAACCCTACTTTCAATCAGGGCCCATTATAATATGGACTTTCTCTTATTTTTGCTAGAAAAATTCTTCCACTAACATTTTAGAAGGAGTCGTTCTCTGAATGCTGTTTCATAAGCAAGTACATATTTCACAGTTATGTATTTAAATGATGACTTGTAGGTTCAGAGCTTTTTATTTGTGTATCCATCATGAATTCTGATACATCTTCCCTGAAAGGAAAAACTGCTCCAAAACCCACATTGATATCTCCCACAGATGATTTAAAATGTGCTTTGTTGACTTCAATTTTTTAAAAATCAATGTGATAAACAGCACAACTGTTAAGATACACTGAGTTTTAGAAAGGACTGCCTCTACAAGTCCAAATTCCAAAATGGAAGAAAGGAGATGTACCATGAACAAATGGCCAGAAGAAACAGCAATTATTTGGGGAACACTGCTGCGGAGGTAGCCAGGCCAGAAGTTAAAAATGTAGATTAGGGTTACCCTTCCCCTAGTAATGTCAAAGCCAAGTAAAATAGCCAGAGTCTGAGTCTCATTTACTTGTAAGGTATTTGGGGGTAAGCTTAAAATGATTTTACTACCCCCATACGGCAGGTGTTTTTGGTGAAGTGAAAGTCTGGACTGTGAAAAGAGCTGTTGGATAGAACTAGAATTATCTTATTGTGCAAGGGATCATTATTCATTCAGAGTAACCTTAAGCAAAATAAAATTTGATATCAAGGACATAAAAATGTGTTTCTTGCAATAGAAAAATGAGAATGAGCAAGGCAAGTTTGCTGGTTTGGTTTCTGTTGCTGAGGTAAACACCATGACCAAAAGCAACTTAGGGAATGAAAGATCTATGTCATCTTATATTTCGGACTCCATCATGTATAAAAGCCTGGACAAGAACTCAGGCAGAACCTGAAAGCAGAAACTGGTGCAGCGACTTGGGAAAATGTTGCTGACTGCTTTCTCAGTTTTCTTTCTTTCACAACATAGAATCCTCTGACTGGGGGTTGTGCTATCTCCAGTGGTCTGTGCTTTCCCAAATCAATTGATAATCAAGACAGTGTGGGACTGGAGACTTGGCTCAAAAGTTAAGTCCTGTGGTTCCTCTTCCAGAGGACTCAGCTTCAATTCCCAGCACTCAATTCTCAAGCATTGCACGCACAGTGTATATGCATATTTGCAGGCAAAATACCCCCGAACCATATAATAAAAATAAATCTTTTTCTTAAAAAATAAAATAAATACAAGAAAATAAAAATAAGAACAAGAATAAAAACAAGAAAATATCTCACAGAAATGTCTACAGACTAATATTACAAAAGCAGTTCTTCAATTCAGATGTGGGCTTTCTAAGTGACTCTAGTTTGTGTGAAATTGACAAAGCCTCCCCAGTGCTACACGTAATTGGAAACTTAGCTGTGGTCAGAATTGTTGCAATGCTGCGCTTTCTCCCGTGGGCATCCTTCTGTCTTTCTTTCTTTGACGAGTCTCCATGTCCTGGTGCGAGAGTTCTCTATTCATCCAATGAATTCTAATTTTACGTTCTCTGGACTGTGAGGAGCTGACTGGTGCATCCCTTGGTCATTTTCTTTCTGAATGTGCCTAGAATGGAGTGGTCATTTTCAGAAAGTGTTGCTACTAAGCTTACTCATTCTAAAGAGTCTTTAATCAATTTGAAAGTTAATGACTGATTACAAGGCCAGAGTAGTCATCTATAAATAGCATTTCACCTTTTTTTTTTTTTTAAATGATTTACAATATGCTTTCAGTTTTGCAGGTCTTTTAGTTCATTTCCACTTGGAAACTCCTTAAACATTATTTGGATTCTATTCCTAAACTCACACTATAACATATATCTGCCTGTCTTCTAAGGATAATGGGAGCAACCTGAAGCCAATGCGAGTACATGGTTCATATTTAGGGTATTATTCAATGCCTGCCATGGTGCTATTTTCTAGAAAATTACCCCCAACAAATATCTGCTATGCTGGTTTTGACTGTGAAGGTCCTAGGGGTTTTTTTCCATTTTAGTTTATTTTAAAATTATAAATACTGGATGCTTGTGTTTTGTGTTGTTGTTTGTTTATTTATTTTCTGTTTGTTTTTATGTGCTCAGTTAGCTAAATAAAGAAACATTATATGAGTAGGTATCTCTTAGTGTTTCCAAATTTATAAATCTTTTGCTTAGGATGATAAAGACCAAATTCTAACTATCACAAACATATATACTTCAAGAGATGTACCACAGTGTATTCCTGCACAGTACAGTCTCAGCTCACTCAGAAAACTTTGGAGTCCTCACAAAAGCAGCCTGGAGGGAACTTGAAAGTAATGACATAGGTCAGTGGAAGGAAAGACATTTAGATTTAAATAAGTTCACAGCGAGTAGTTATCCTCTCTATTATTTTTATGATGGTATCATAACAATTTTCTGTAAACATAGTTAAACAGCAAAAAATATATATATAAATATTTTTGGAAGTTCAGACCTTATAAACAGGTTGTTTATAAGGAAGCTAAACGTAAAGACTATAGGCAACCCTGTATTTTGGAAGGTATATTGTTGATTCATGGCTTCTAAGTCAGCCTCCAGAGTCTGGAAAGAGGTTACATCCTTCATGTATCTTACACTCAGACCCATGCTCTGTCTACTTCTTCCATCTGTTAAGAAGTCTTATGCATACACTGAGTGACCTCATCTGCTGTAGCTACTTCCTCTGGTTTATCCTTTTACGCAACTCCATCTGCCACCTTCATACTATAATGTGAGATAAGGCTAAATTAAGTGAAACTTAGTGATCCCGCAATATGGGCTCTATTGGTGGCCATTGTTCTACCAACTACACCTACTATTGACACAATCACCTATGGATGAGGAGTATAAGAGTATAAAGTCTATAATTGTTATAATCGGGGAGGCTTGCTATCTAATGATTAAGTTAATGTCAAATCATCTCAAAAATGTCTGCTAGCAAATTTTATTTCTGAAATTTACCTCAACAAATGTCTGCTTTGCTATTTCTGACTTTGTAGGTTCTGAGGATGTTTCTTTGCTTTAGTTTTTTGAATTATAATTATGGAACACCTAACATGCATCAAAATAAAGGATTGAGACAGTTGTGACATACTGCTGTGAACAAGAAATCACTTTTTGAGTAGATATGTTATACACATAAATTATGACATAAATTATTTTCCCCTAAAACTTATAATAATTTAATCTGTCATTGGGAAAAAAACTTGAAAATTATCCCAAAGCTGTACTTGATACCCTCAATTTAAGTACTGTGTGAGAGATGTTCTTTCTTAAGTATAAGAATATTATATTAAAATCTTGCAGGTTGAGCCTGGAGAGACAGCTCAATGGTTAGGAGCAAGAATTACTCTTGACGTGGACCAGAGTTCAGCCCCAGCAGGTCCCTTACAGCTGCAAGTAACTTCTGCTGCAGGGATCTGATGCATCCGACCTCCACAGGTCCCTGTACTTACATGTACACCTCCAACACACACGCGCACACACACACACACACGCACACACACGTGCACACGCACGTGTGCACACACACACACGCACATGCACACAACATAACTAAAAGCAAAGTAAATCATTAGAAAATCTTGAAAGTTTTGACTCGTTTTAATGAACTTGAAGAAATATTGTGTTAATGAAAGACAAAATTTTTAGTTACTTCACTGCCCACTTCGACTTCAAGGACAAGTCTGAGGCTCTATGAACAACATCCATAGTTTGCATTTAAATCTATAGGTTATTTATTAAGTGACATTTTCAGCAAGACACAAAACCTTTCTCCAGGTTAGTGATTGTGTGAAGTCAATTTTAGTACATGTGAGAAAGCTGTGAATTAGAATATTTATGGTTTAGTACTTTTAAAAATTTCCTTCAAATACGTGTACATATAATAGTTCCATAGAATATCAAGTCCAAGTTTCCCATGTCTTAGGCTAAATACCACACTGCTTGGATGAATGACTTTGTACTTACATGTCCATGGTGGTCAATATTCTAAGAATAATAGAATATCAGAAAAATAATTTTCTTGCGCACAGTTCCAAGGTCACAGTTTTATTTTACCCAAACTGACCATATTGAGCTCATGTATATTTGCTGAGTGAATTAATGAATAAATTAATGAGTTAATATGTAAAATAGGCCAAGTTAAATATGAAAGGTTGAATGCTAGTTAAGCCCTTCCGATTTTCAGGGTCATATTTTGTAGGCACAATTGGCATATTTATTGTATTTGAAAGCCAGTGACTCATAAGTGTACTGCACCTTAGGAATCTCCCCTTGCTTTTTGAAGGAACAAAGCTGAGTATTTTGCCTGCTAAGTAAGTTAAAATAGTTTATTTGTTATTAAGTTGCTTTAAGCCCGAGGGCCCAAATTCTATAGTGTAATAGGAATTTTTCTATGTTATCCTTACCAAGTTTTAAAATATCTTTTCCACACTGTGCAATTTATAAACATTTGCCGTTAATTGTTGGATGTGTGCATAAAGTGACTTAGCTCCACAAGGCTAGTGAATTAACGCAGCAATAAAGAACACCCCCTTCGGTACACCTCCCACCTCTTCCTCACTCCCTCTTAATGGATTGTTTTACTATAAACACTACTTAGCTCTCTGCTCTTAAATAGACTGCTGCTTATGAAAATTCCAGATCTTTTTCTCTGCATCTTCAAATAGGGAAGCAGAAGCTTTGTCTCCCGATCTGTCCTGTATCTGCCATTTTCATCCCCTCTGCCTCCACACATAATCTTTCTGTGCACTTAATGAAGTCAGCAATAAATATTTACCTTAGAACACTATCTAAATACCATCTGAAGCAGAACCGGGGCATTAACTACTGTCAAAGTCCTTGTGCTGCCTGACTTTTGCTTTCTTTGCTTCCTTTGAATATTACGGTTTTCTTGTTCTTGATATGTGAACAATTAGAATATACTAATAAAAGACAATAAGTTTATAATAAGAGTATTACTTATTGTAAGGATTCTGATGTACAAGTTCCTTCCCAAACTCATCTGTACATGGTTTCTTCCAGTTCTCAAAGTGTCTTCACTTCTTTGTTGGGTCAACTTATAATGGCTGTCAATAAATTTAAAACAGTTATTAATAAATTTTGGTGAGGATCAATTTATCTATCATTTTAATTTTAAATGCATTATTCTTTATGCCTATCTATGAAAACATTACTTCTTGACAAATAAAAAGATTAACACTATGGTGTCTTTTAAGTTTTATAGAGTTAATAGATTCATTATGCCATTGACCCACTTTGAATTAACTTTTGTGTAAGGGGAAAACCTTGATTTTTTTTTTGCATATAAAAGTCCACTGTCTTAGGAGCATTTCTTCAGAAGGCTACTCTGTTTGCTTATAGTTTAAACTGCTGAATCTCAAATACATTCCCTATTTGACCGAATTGTCTATTGTGTTTCCCATTCTCAGGTCGTATGTTACCTTTGCTATCACTCCTTGCAAAAGTCTGGAAACAATTGTGTAAAGAAAACAAAGTTAACAGCAATTCCCCAGCAAAGAAGTTTCCGCGAGGTAGGCTTTTCACCTATAGAATCCATCATGTGTATGGAGGAGAGGCAGTATCATAATTGAGGACGGCACTAATTCATGGGGGTGATATGACACACGTGCAGGTAATAAGTACATTTAGTTCATAGGGGAGAAAGGAAAGGTGGAAGGTGTAGTTATAATCTCTAAAATAAATAATACTGAAATTTATTTCTTAGGAGAATAGTTCTCTTTTTATATGTGTGGTGGTTTGAATAGGAATGGCCTTCATAGACTCACATGTGTGAATGCTCAGCACATAGGGAATGGCAGGCACTATTCAGAGATAGTAACCTTATTGGAGGAAGTATGTCACTGTGGAGGCAGGCTTTGAGGTATCATATGCTGAATTTATGCCCAGTGTGGCAGTCAGTCTTCTTCTGCTGCTTGTAGATCAAGATGTAGAACTCTCATCTTCTTCTTCAGAAGCCTGCACACAGCCATGCTTCTTGCCATGATGATGATGGACTAAACCTCTAAACTGTAAGCCAGCCACAATTAAATGTCTTCTTTTATAAGTGTTGCCATGGTCATGTTGTGCCTTCATAGCATTCAAATCCTAACTAAGACAATGTATAAAACATACACACAAGTTAGCATCTAAGACAATACATGTGCTATTAACATTGTGATATTAATATTCCAAGGAGGCAATGAGGCAAAAAAAATTAAAGAGCTTCTTAGTGAGTGATAACAACAACAAAAATAAAACAATTGGAAAATAATAGGTTAGGTGAAAAAGTATGCTTTTCAAAATGTCTTATCTTTGTTCAGTTTCCAGAATATATATATATATATATATATATAAAAAGAGAGCTTTTAGCTGGAGTTATTACCTAGAGTTTATAATCATTACCACTAGATGCTTTGCAGGAACTTGTAAATACCTTATCTGTAGTTTGTGTTGTTGTGACTTTATAGTAACTGTTAACTTAGTGTTCTGAGTGGTAAATGGACAACTGATGTAGCATTTGACTGTGATAAAGTAGAACAGGTGTGGAGAGGTTTTCAAATTTACCTTTAAATGGACTCTATCTAACAACCTTTTACTTGAATATTTTTTAGCTACATCTTTTCTGGACACCCCCCCCTTTTTTTTTATTAAGTGTGTAATGTGTGCTGGCTTATTGGCCAGGAGGCTTTTCCACTGAGCATATGGCCAAATGTATTGAGCATTCTCTTTACTGGTTGACTCTGCCCACCCCAATTTTGATTTCTGCTGCATTGCTGTCTGAACATGAAAGCATTACCTTTGCCTGCTAGAATGTCACTCCCTGCAGAGAAGTTCTTTGAGAACATTTTTCTCCCATAAATTTAAGGATTGCAAAGCAAGGCCAAATGGACACCTAGATGGAATGTATCCTCTTTGGATATGTCTCTAATATGTCTGTAATCTGTGGCTCTGACTTTGATGCATATAGTAGAAAGTAGTAGCACATTGATGATATTCTTAGCTATACACCTATGGACATATATTGAGTGTCACAGATCAGATGACTAAAAAATATTTAGAAAATTGGAAGCATTTCCCTAATAAATTTAAAATGTGTCTCAATTAAAAACAAAATATACAAACCATCAACAACAAGATGAAATACAAACACAAACACATACAAAAGTATACACACATGTACAAGTACATACACCCACACACACATTTGGGTTCAGGGAATTGCAATTAGAGATACAGTTTCATATAGAGCTCAGAATTGATATTTCTAGAAACACAGTGTAAGAAGAGCTACAGTGAACAGAAGACTAAGAAAGATGTCCAGAAAACACCATCTGTAACTTCTTAATGCATAACAAAGTCACAGGGTATGGAGGTTTAAATAAGAATGGCCTCCGTAAGATCCTACATCTGAATGCTGGATCCTCAGTTAGTTGAACTGTTTTTTGATGGATTAAGAGATGTGATCTTGTTGGAAGAAGTGTGTTGCTAGGGATGGGAACAGAGGCTTTTGAAAGTCTATGCCTGGTCTTGGTCTAGCTTCTCTCTCTCTCTCTCTCTCTCTCTCTCTCTCTCTCTCTCTCTCTCTCTCTCTCTCTCTCTTTCTGTCTTTCTCTCTCTGGGTACTACCTGCTGATCAGGATGTAAACATGTCTACTTTAATGGTCTTAGACTAATCCTCTAAATTTGTAGGCAGGCCCCCCAGTTAAATGATTTATTTTGTAGGAGTTGCCTTGATCATGGTGTCTTTTTTTTTTTTCCTGTGTAGCCCTGGCTGTCTTGGAACTCACTCTGTAGAACAGGCTGGCCTCGAACTCAGAAATTCACTTGCCTCTGCCTCCCAAGTGCTGAGATTATAGGCATGCACCACTGTCACCAGCTGATCATGGTGTCTTTTCATAGCAATAGCATAGTAACTATTTTGACTAAACTGGTGGAGCATTGAGAGCCTAGCATCCATCTACCTCTGCCTCCTAGTACTTGGGTTATAGACCAAGAATGTCATGCCCATGTCTTGGTGGATGTTGGTTATCAATACTCATGTTCTCATGCTTCAGCAGTAAGTACTTTACCAACTGAACCAGAGATCATGTCTTATACCCTTAGTTTAATGGGCCTCAATTTTTCCCTTAGTTTTTAGTAGCATGAAAATAAATGCTACAGATGTAAGATCTTGGTTATTCTTTTTCAAGATTGTTTTGGCCATCTTAAGTCCTCTGTGGCTTCCTAGAAATTTTAAGTCAGGTCTTATAGATCAGTCAGTGAAAGAAGTACTAGTAGTGTTAAATAGAACTTACAAAAGGCCATTTTGGGAACTAAGACCTAATAGACAAGAACAAAAATCAAAATGGAGGACCAACAGGATGCCTAAGAGGGAATAAAGGAGTTTGCTGCCAAGCATGATTGGGTACCTGATTGTGATACCTAGGACCTACAAGGTAGAAGAAGTAAAGTAACTCCTACAAGCTGTCCTTAACTCCATGTGCTTTGTCCTGTGCTGGTACAGGCAGGCAGGCAGGCAGACAGACACACATATATGAATGTACACATGTGGGCATACACACATACCCCAAAATAGGGTCACCCACACTAGAGTCCAGGACATTGATCCTATACATTTCCAAGAAGTCCAAAGAATGATAGACAAATTATCCAGCCACATGTGAATTAGTGTGATAAACTTCCTCCATCCTTAAAAGGAAGTGACAGGAAACCCTACAGAAGAGGAGGCAGAGTGTAAGAGGCAGAGTGGATGAAGGACACCATGAAAAGAAGGATCTTTAAATCAACTGAGCAAAGCTCATATGTACATTCAAAAAGATTGAACAGCAAGCACACGGTCTACATGGGTTTGCAGCATGTCCTGTGCAGATATATTATAGCTTTCAGTTTAGTATTTTTATGGGAATCCTGAGTGTGTGAAAGGGTATTTCTGATTCTTGTAACAGCTCCTGGTCTCTTTTCCTTCTGTTGGGTTGCCTTTTCAAGCTACAACGTGAAAGGTTTTCTTTACCTTATTTGATTTCATTTTGCCATGTTTGGATGTTATCTCTTAGAATCCTGTTATTTTCTAATGAGAGAGAAAGGGAGTGGATATCGATGGGAAGGGAGGTGAAGGTGAAACTGGGAGGAACAGAAGGAAGGAAAACTGTGATTGAGACATTGTATGAGAAAGATAACCTGTTTTTGAATAAAATTGGCGGGTGTGAGCTAAAGTGAGGGAGCACTAACTGGAAAGTCTTGTTCTTGTTCTGTGGCAATGCCCTTGCCCTGAGGAAGAGGATATTTTCAAATGCCTGACTTCCTTTTTGTCCTTTGCTACTGCTCTCTCTTTCTCTAAAACCAAGGCCCAACTCCTCAGAACACTTTCTTTCTAAGAAGCGAGATGCTCCTTGATTCTGAGTTTGTCTTTGTTGATTGTGTTTTACTTGCAATCTGGGCATTCACTCCAGGTGCTTCTACATGCTAGGCACATGCACTTCAGCACAGTGTCACTTTAGACCTATGGCTCAATTTTTGAGTTAGAAAATAAAGCCAGTTAAAACCTTCTTTGGGAAAGGGATGCAGAGGGCTCATTTTATAATGATAAAGAGAACTGTTTACCCAGAAGACCCACAGTCTCCAATTTCAGGGGTTGATTGTACCAAGGATTGTCTTAAAGTCAGAAAAGGTTTCCATCTATTACCCAACCAGGAAATATTTATCTCTGAGTCTGGCAAGTCTCACAGTTACAAAGAATTTTGGTTTTTGGTACCTGCCTATGAGGCAAAAGGAGGGAATGAGTGAGTTCTTAAGGAATTAGGTCAGCACATGGCCTAGCTCAGAGCTAGCCCAGCATGGGGGAAGCCCTGTGTTCCATCACTGTGCTGTGGGAGAAGGTGAGGGATCTTAGTGTCTGTTTAGCCTTGTCAAGGTGAATTGGAAGGCATAATCTGCAGATATGGGTGTTCTGAGGGAGTGAGAGCCTTATCTAAGTCTTAGTGAAGAGTAGTTCTTTTCATTCATAGGAGAAGAGACAAGTAGAATAACCTTGGTTTTCAGGCTTGATTTTTGTTGTTTTGATGTAATAACTCTATTTATTGAGGGTAGGGTTCTGGTATCCTCAATGCAATGAATACTTGTTCAGTCCTAGAGTCATTCTCTTGAAACTCGACTACCACCTTTCTGATTTCCTCGTTAAAAAATTAAATTGTGATACTTTATATTTGTGGGAAAGTAGTTTTTTTACCTTAAAAATTATTATTTGGTATGTTGTGATCTAGGGTGATTAATATTAAAATGAATCCATACTTTACACCTATTAGCCAGAATCACAATAATAAGAGAAAGAATAGCAATGCATTTAATGTAAATTTTATATGATATAGAAGGCTTTGAGAAATAAAGACCTGAGAAAATATAAAAGCCATGTACCATAACAAGTGAGATGGAGTGCATGGTTGAGGAGAAACGAAATTGGAGCTAGAAGAGTCTGATCAAGTGACAGCCAATGGGATGGGATTAGCCTAGAGTGTGGTCAGGTTCTTCAATGCTACACTGTCCACAGACAGAGGAGCATTCCTCAAACCTGGGTTAAGCGAGGCTTCTCTGGAGAAGGAGTTATGACCTACTGCCGAGGAGATTAAGAGATCTTTCATGGCATGCTCTCTAGGAGGAGAGCTGGAGACCAGAATGCTTCCTACTTCAGTTGTTGCTTGAATCCCAATATTTACCTATTAAATATCTCTTTCATTAAATTTTTAAAATTTATTTTTATTAGATATTTTCTTTATTTACATTTCAAATGTTATCCCCTTTCCTGGTTTCCCCTCTGGAAAAAAAAAAACAAAAACAAAAACCTATTCCCTCCCTCTACCCACTGCTCACCAACCCACCCTTTCCTGCTTCCTGTCATTCCCCTACACTGGGGCATAGAGCCTTCACAGGACCAAGGGCTTCTCCTCCCATTGATAATGGACTAGGCCATCTTCTGCTACATATGCTGCTAAAGTCATGAATCCCACCATGTGTACTCCTTGGTTGGTGGTGTAGCCCCTGGGAGTTCTAGGGGTACTGGTTAGTTCATATTGTTGTTCCTCCTACTGGGCTGCAAATCCCTTCAGCTCCTTTGGTCCTTTCTCTAACTCCTTCATTGGGGACCCTGTACTCAGTCCAATGGATGGCTGTGAGCCACTACTTCTGTATTAGTCGGGTACTGTCAGAGCCTCTCAGGAGACAGCTATATCAGTCTCCTGTAATCCAGCACTTGCTGGCATCCACAATAGTGTCTGAATTTGATGATTGAATATGGGAAGGATTCCCAGGTGGAGCAGTCTCTGGATTGTCCTTCCTTCAGTCTCTGCTCCATAGTTTGTCTCTGTAACTCCTTCCATCGGTATTTTCTTCCCCTTCTAAGAAGGATCAAAGTATCCACACTTTGGTCTTCCTTCTTCTTGAGTTTCTTGTGGTTTGTGGATTGTATCTTGGGTATTCGAAGCTTCTGGGCTAATATCCACTTATCAGTTAGTGCGTACCATGTCCAAAAGGCTGAGAAGCACTTAAAGCAATGTTTAATATCCTTAGTCATCAGGGAAATGCAAATCCAAACAACTCTGAGATTCCACCTCACACCAGACAGAATGGCTAGGATAAAAAACTCAGGTGACAGCAGATGCTGGCGAGGTTGTGGAGAAGGAGGAACACTCCTTCATTGCTGGTGGGATTGTAAGCTGGTATAACCACTCTGGAAATCAGCTTGGCGGTTCCTCAGAAAATTGGACATAGTACTACCGGAGGACCAGCAATACCACCTCTTGGCATATACTCAGAAGAAGCTCCAACATATAATAAGAACACATGCTCCACTATGTTCATAGCAGCCTTATTTATAATAGCCAGAAGCTGGAAAGAAGCAGATGTCCCTCAACAGAGGAATGCATACAGAAAACGTGGTACATTTTCACAATGGAGTACTATTAAAAACAATGCATTTACGAAATTCTTAGGGAAATGGATGGATCTGGAGAGTATCATCCTGAGTGAGGTAACCCAATCTTTGATTTAATTTTTATGTTGCTCATCTTTATATGGGAGAGACTTTGGCTTGAGTTGACTGGTCTTCACAGTCTTCAGGGTTGCTCTTATTCCACAATGAAGGGCTTCCCCTCTCATTGATGTCAGATAAGGCCATACTCCAAGGGCACACAGAGAGGAGGGATAAGATGGAGGGGTTGTGGATGGGTAACCAGGATGGGGGATATCATTTGAAATGCAAATGAATAAAATGATTAATAATAAATGGGAAATCAAAAGCAGAGTTCCTTATATAAATTTTATTACAAATGTCCACATTTGGGGAAGTAGAGTTCACTAAGCAGGAACTGACTGTGGCCTGTTTTGTGTTTGGTTCATGCTTCCCTTTATGAGTATGCTTTTACCCTGGTGTCATAGACTTGACAGGGTATGAGATACATGTGTGTCTTTTGTTCTTTTTCCCTTCTTTCCCCCACATAAGAAAACTGATAGAATGGATAACGGTTAGAATTCACCATGATTTTGAAAGTATTTGTTGGCAAAAAACCAAAACAAAACCAAACTGAGTCTAAAGCTGTATCATCATCTTTTCAGTTTCATTGGTTAAAGTTTTTGAGCTCACTAATAGTTAATATGACGAGTTTCTTAACATGTTTCTCCTGACACCACTGTTAGTTTTATGAGGAGAGAAAAGTCTCCTGCAGTGCTAATAATCCAGTTAGTGGAATCTTAAAATATCTCCTAGCACTGTTTCTCTACTAGTTTCCAGTAGGCATCATCTTTAATTGGCACACCCTGAAGTATGAACCAGCCTCCATACCATCAAAGTATCTTAGAGTCCGGAGGTGCTTTAGCTAGGTGTTTACAAGAACGTTACCACCCCCACACTCCAATCATATACAGTAGTCAGGTGCACACAGAATCAAAATTAGAATCTTCTCCTATGTTTAAAAATGTTTCGAAGATTGTCTTCCTTACATGTGGTGATGGAGTAATGCCAGCGTGTGGTTGTAGGCTCAGGTCATTCTTTCTCCTATATACTTTTTGGTTTATAGATGTGGCTCTGCTGTGTGGCTTAGGCTGGTCCTACACTCATGATCATCTCCACTCCACCTCTGTATGCTTGCAGGTGTGCACAGTGATGCTTGGTCTGCAAAAGGTGGGTCCATTGCCAGGATCCAGACTTTTGCTTTGAGTCTTCTTGGAGTCTGTCTTATTTTCCTAGTACCTTAAGGTTTGTTCAGTCTTCACATAGGAATTAGGATCCTTTGTTAAGGTTTTTTTTTTCCTTCTCAGTCCAGATTCCAATTCACACCACATATTTTAGCTTGTGAGAAGCTCACGGTACAGTCCTCGGTATTGCTATTGTGTTTTGAGTTAGGTAACCTAATACTGACATGGTTCTGGGTAATTTCATTAACCTCATCAAGACTGTGTTCTTTATACAGTAGTGTCATAATAACTACCCTTAGCTCCTGAAGTTACTATAAGAATTTAGTGGGCAATAAATGTCAGTTACTTACCTGGTTTCTGAATGTTTTACGGCATTCATTAAACTCTTTCTATCGTGTGTCCAGGAAAATCTGAAGTAGACCAAAAGCCTTACCTAGACAGTCTTCTACCATGTAGCTTTATCCTTTTAACTTTGTTTTAGTTTGACTTTCAAAGCTTTAATGAAGATTCTATAGCTTTCCTTAAGACCAGTTATAACTGCAGCATTCAGCCCCTCCCTCATGTCCTGGCAGTATTAACAAACAATTGGAATAGCACCTGCAGCCAACAGTTGGGCTTTGCTAACTGGTGGGTCATGGGAAGGCTCTCCCCTCACTCTTTCTTGTTTCCAGTGCCTCCATTTTCAGCATCATTTCCCTGAGGCAGTAATTTCCTCTGGGTTCCTACAACTCTGACCTCAATGGTCACTCTTAAATGGTAGTGAAAGAACCCCACACCTTTCACAACTTTTTCTCCAATGGTGTAGTTTAGGGCATAGAATCCTAAAATACAATACTCCAACATTTTAGAAAGTAGCAGAAGAGAGAGGTGTTAGACTCAGACACCCTGCATCTGGAGGAGGGCATTGGATCTTCATTCAGAGGTACCTTCCTGGTACTTCAAGGAGGGGCCCAGAGACACCTTCCCCAGTTACTTCCAGGCATATTAGGTCATACTCTCTCTCCATTATGGTACCTATCTCTTCTGAGCCTAAGTGGTCAAACATGTGCAGGTTTCCCTGTTTTATCCACATTGAATTTCTTTATAAAGGAGCCCGTACTTCCTACAACTCATTTAAAACTATTACTGCTTTTCTCTCGTTATCCTGTTTCCTGTTACAGGGATGTTAGCCCTGACCATGGCTATGGGTATAAACAGTTTTCCTGTTTCTCTCACACCACTGCTGGCACTGAACATCTCACAGTGTGGTCTTGAGGGACATCATACAAATCATGGACCACTCATGGCATGCTTTTCAGAATGTTGTATGTCATTAAACAATGATGATGGACTTACTCAGTCCTATGTAGTAGGCTAAACACTCAGTGTAGAACATATTAAAAGAAAAGGGTCAGTATGAAAAGGATTAGGTATGCAAAGGAATGTTGGAGTCATGGAAGGATATAGGGGAGATTTCTTTTGTTAACATACTTTTATTGAGTCTTAGAGAAATTCACATCATATGCCCCAAATCTTCTCATTTCAAAGTCTACCTTTACCACTCCAAAAGAAAATTTAAAAATTAAGTTAACATAAAACAAACAAACATCTCACTGACCCCTCTGGGCAAGTCCAATCAACCTCTATCAACCACAACCTTCTTCTCTCACACCCGACCCAGCTGTCATGTTTGCAGTTCTGCTGTGAGTATACCACTCTGCTCCACTGCTTTTTCTGCCTCTTGGTCACATACTTGTTAGTTATAGAGGCACTGGAAGTTGTGGTATCTCACATAGTATACCCTTTTGACCAAATATCTTTACTTGCAAATGTTCATTGCAACGAGTCTTTGGTCTAGTCTATTATCTCTGGCTTCTGTTACATTAATACTGGATCCTCATACAGGCTCTTGGGCATCCTGCTGTTGCCCTGAGTCATGGAGATCCCATGGCTTTGGTTCCACTGGACCAGCCACTTCATGAGCTCCAGCAGCTCATAAATGGGGTAGATATTGGGATGGACCAGCTCAGTCATGGATCCATGCTTTGGTGGTCACTGAGTTAGTCAGCCTGAAAGCTCTCCTGTACCCATGCCACTGAGGTCAGCTCTCTGCCTAGGCAAGGGGCAGGGCCAATGCTTGGGGAGATGTCTTAGCTACCCCTGCATTCAGGGTTCAAAGTATTCTGGGAAAGTTCAGTACAGTCATATTACAACCTATCCCAACCACAAATTAGGTAGGTCACCTTTCTAGAAAGTCCATTTGGTTAGAATATTTATAGTAGATATTTTTTATGAAGGCCCATGCTGATATATTATGTGTACATAAAATATAGAGATATTTGTAAGATAACACACAAGGGCTCAGGATATTTACGGCTTGTCACACTCCACATTCCCCTTCTTTCCTCTATTTCTTTCTTTCCCCTTCACAAAATAGATGTTAATTCTCTTTGCCTATGTTCTTTCCATGGAGAAGTTTGAGAACCACGAACTTAAAATACATCAAAGCTTAAATAGAATTCACATCCTTAAGTAAGGTCAGAAGAGAACAGAAGGTGAAGGAGGCAAGGATAGAAAAAATATGGTTAATGGATGGCAGAACACCTCCATTAGAGATGTGTTCTGAGGGTTTATAGTACAGTAGTGAACTGTAATGTACAACCATTAGTTATGCATCTCTCCATAACAGGATCAGTAGAGCTTGAAGGTTGCAAACACATGAGAATGATAGTATTTTGATCAATAGAAGTTCCAATTGCCTGATGTAATCTCTATACACTGTATACATTAGTTAATGATAACATTACATCTCATAAACTTGTTTAGATATTGTGCATCAGTTGAAAATAAAAGTTAAAGGAAAAAGCAGCTGGAGAGCAGGGTGCATAACTTGTTGGTCCTGGTGGGAAGCCCAGTGGCTCTACTTTAGCTGTGTTCTAGATTGGGATTTTGTAAACTAAGAATATGAACTACAAAGGAGTTGGAAAGGAATTAGTTTTATCCTTGACACACAACAGATGAGTAGCCTGGTACCCGAGTGTGAGAGAACCACTGGAAGTTGTCAAGTGAGGTCATCAGGTAAGAACCCTGCTTGGCCTAAACAAGTGCCAAAAGCACACAGACCCTGCAGGGAGTGCTCTTTCAGTCTTGGTGTTGATTGTCACTTGAATACTTGGACTTTAGAGTAACACTCTAAAACTCACTTTACCAATCTGGAAATGAGAAAAGAGATTTTATCCATTTCTCAGTAATGGTATAAAGATTAAACTGAGCTACATATGTAGTGTTCTGACATGTATCTATTAGTAAATTAAAGGAAAATCATAAACAAGGTCCTTGTTGTTTGTTTCTTGGAGGTAGCACTGATAAGTACATATATGTGCCAGTGTATGGAGGACAGAGGACAACATTTGGGTCATTCCTTGAGTGCCATCTACCTTTTGTTTGAGACAATATCTCTGCCTTAAAACACGGGCACTATACTGGGATGCCTGGTTATCAGTCTGCAGGGATCACCTGCCCTTTTCTCTCCAGTGCTGGGGTACAAGCATATCTCTCATTGCTCAGCTTGGTTTCATGTGGGCCTTGGAGAGTTCACTCAAGTCCTCAGGCTTCCAAACTAAAAACTTTGCAGAAGGAGCTATCTCACCAGACCTACTGTTTTCATAACAGAATTTTGTATGTTTATGATGTGTAGCATGATGTTTGTTATCAGGCACATGCAGAAGGTGGAGGAATTACTTTAATGGAAAAAACCAATGTGGTTATTTTTTGAACAGAAGGTAGTAAATCATAGACTCAGTTATTTATTGATTTTCCATTTAGAAATAAACAGCAAAACTTTGCAAAAAGTAAAAGCAGTATTCAGGGTCCCCAGGTCTTTTAGTAAAGGAGTACATTTAACCTCTGAACAGAATAAAAAGATCCTAGCAGCTATTGGTGTTCGATGTTCTGAGAAAAGCCACAGTCTAGGTAGAAGGATGATCAAGGAAGATATCAGGAAGGTGAAATCTGTATCGGGAGGATTATCTTATAGCCCAGGTTGGGAAAGACAGGATGCAATAGGTTCTAACTAGGATTGAAATATTGGGTGAAGGTTCTAGACATATTTAAATAGCAATACATATTCATCAGAGGCATTAGAACAAAGACATATTAGAAGATGGACATGTGGAATAATAATTTTCAATAGAAGGTAAAGACATGACTCATGTAGATTTAGAAGCCAACCTATGTTAAAATTGTTTAATTCCGAAGGAAATGGTGGAGGTTATAACTGGTCTGAGAAAATTCAAACTACAAACATGTTTATAGGCTAGAAATGAAGTTATTTTGAAATCAGTGTAAAGGCAAACCTGCTTTTCTATAGCTGGATGAGAGGAACCTAATCAAGCTTCTCATAAACAGGAAGTAATTTGTGTGCCTAAGATTCCTCATGACTATCAGTTACTTATGATTATAGAATAACAAAATGCCTTAAAGACAACACTTTGTGTGTGTGAGTGTTTGTGTGTGTGTGTGTGTGTGTGTGTGTGTGTGTGTGTGTGTATGTGCAGGCTAGACAAGAGTTATGTTAGTGTAATCTAAAAAAGGTAGAAGGTTAAATGGAAGGATAAAAGTGGAGATATTGAGAACAATTAGCAAGCCATTGATGGTTTCCCCAGACAATGGGGTAATGTCTAGAGAGGTATGGCTAGGGCCATGTTGTTTTCACTGAAAGAGGCAGTTATTGCAACCAGACAGAATGATGAAAGTGATCAGTTGAGAGGAAGTAGAAATTGAAAATGGGTTGGTGGTAGCACGCTTCATAGTTGTCTGATCCAGGTCTTTCAATTTTGTGTCAACAAGCTTGTTACTTTCAGCCACAATTTGCTCATCTACAAAAATGAAATAACAGTAAAACCTCTCACACTTCAGTGTCTTGAAAGCAAAACAAGGTGGTGTATTATCTTGGTCAGTGTGGACTTCTAAATCAGAATGCCATAAATTAGGTAACTTAAAAACAATGGAACTTATGATCGAGTTCTAAAAAGCTAGAGGACCTTCAGAAGAAGGTTTGAGAAAGAAGTTTCAGTTGGTATGGTCAGAGGCATCTAGAGAGCTTGATGTTCATGGTATCAAAATCATGGGGTAAAGATACTCAATACTACCTCAAAATTAAAGGAAAAGAAAGCTTTCAAACAAAACAAACAAAACAAAACAAAAAAACCCATCCATTTTGAGAGTTTGCTGAATTCACTTATTAATGGCTGACTTT
Source organism: Montemys delectorum (assembly GCA_019843815.1). Taxonomy (NCBI): domain Eukaryota; kingdom Metazoa; phylum Chordata; class Mammalia; order Rodentia; family Muridae; genus Montemys; species Montemys delectorum. The sequence continues at coordinate 30,310 of JADRCD010218850.1, forward strand.
GTAGAGCCTTGAGATGGGCAAAGGAGTGCTCTTAGGAAAATCTGAGTCAAGAAGGCCATGGAAGGGGAATGCACTGGGAAAACTCAAAGCTTTAGATTGTCACACACAGGTGGCAGAGGTGAGTCATTTCCTCAGATCCATGCACATTTTCCATCAGAATCCATGAGGCCATGAGTTAGAGGACCACTCCTTTGATAAGGTAATGTGTTTTTATTCAAAAGGTGAGTCTATCTCAGAGATAGTATCTGAAATAAGCCAGGGCTTTAAGGTGAGCATCTCTTACAGACCCATGTCAGTTGCTGACCAGTGTTTAATGGTCACCTGTAGCCTGCAGGTTGATTTCCTGGGTCCTCATACTTTTTCTTAAATATGATTTCACAAACAAAATTTCAGTTGGAGTTATCTTTGAAATTTAGGCTGTTCTGGTTGCCTGGGTTCTGCATAGAATGCTGCAAGCAGCCAGTGAGAAGCTAATTCTCTACCTCCAGTCTATGAGTGCTCTTCCTGCCTACCGAAGCATCTTGTCATGCCTGCTATCCTGGGAAGAACCTCACTTTAGCCTCTCACAAGCCCTGCCAGACCCTGTGTACATCTGCCTGCCAACCACTGCTCTACCTCATGGGGCCTGTCCAAAGCATGGAGTTATCTCCATGCTCTGATGCTTCTGCCCTGGAGAATCCCTTCATGCATCCCCATATCTCCTAATACTCATCTAGGTAAGCTGGAGTTGTTTAGTCTTTGGCAAGAAAAAAAACTAATACAGCTTATCTACTAAATGCATTAATATTATGGAAAAATTAGACAGGAGGAGAAATCTCAGGACACTTCATTCCTAACCTAAAATCAAAAGGAAGTGTTATTATAATTCTGCCATCTGTTCAAGTTTTTAAAGCCATTTTGGTAAACTTAAAGCTAATGCAAAATACATGCCTTAGCACTAATTAACTGAAAAAATCTGTTTCATTCTTTTCAGATAATGAAAAAAGATGTCAAGGACATGATTTCTTAAAGAAAATCTAATTTGTGGCACTGAGGCCTTTAAACTACCCTTGTTATGTGTTCATGAGTACAGCTGTAAGAATAACAAGAAGCCACATCAAATATCTCATCAGCAAAATCTACACAATATAGGCTTTCGACATTTACAACTGTAATTTAGATTCCTATTTCCACTTAAAGATTACTCTCTTTTCTGGCTGATAGAAGGTTTTTGTATTGATTCTTGAGGGGCAAGGAGTAGATTGGAATGGAGGGCTATGGAACATGGGAAGTATCCATAAGGCCAATATTGATTTCACGTCAGAGTCCAAATACCACATGACTCCTCTCGAAGCCTAACTAATTGAAATTGATGCTTTTTGAGTATGTTCATATTACATACAACTGGGAATGGCTTTTCAGACTCATTCTGTTGTATTCTGTTACAACAATGGTCTGAATCTGCCTTCAGTGTTTTGTTTGCTTGCTAGCTTGCTTTCCTAACCCAATACTCTTGGGATTTAAACTTAGGCAAGGTATTCTTTTGACAGCATTTCCCCTGCATGCCCTTCCTGTGTTATTCCTATGTTATGTGATATAACATGTTAGCTTAAGAGGACATAATTTTGTTCAGAAGGTCACTTAAAATCTTCATTGTTTCCTCATTGTCTGTTACACAAAACCAAGTCTTGAGGATCTTTGCCTCCCAACTTTCCAGTTACATCTTCTATTATCCAGTGCATCATGAACACTCTACATTATAGAGTTTTTATTATCTTCTTCCTTTAAGACTCTGAATGTGCTTCCCACAGTTGTGAGTTGTCACTCTATGGGGCTCTCATCCTGTTTTCTGGAATGGATTATCCATCCTACCAAGACTAGGGTGGCAAATAAATGATGATAACAGCCGTGTGTGTGTGTGTGTGTGTGTGTGTGTGTGTGTGTGTGTGTGTGTGTGTGTGTTTTGAGAAAGGACATACTGGGTGCTATGAGTGCTTATTTCACAGTATTAATCTTCAGGGAGAAAGAGCCTCAGACTTTTCCCCCTAGTTGTAGGCACATGCTGCATGTTAGACAGTCAGCCTGGATCACGTGGAGATCAGAAATCCTTTTTTGTATTCTGGGGAGTTCACAGAGTTAGGGAGCTATATGACAAGTCAGCAAGTGTGAAACAGAGCGAAGTCTCTGAATTCTGTTCTCATTTATTTTCCCCATACTATTTCTAATTTTGATTCTCTAGAAATAATTACTATCATATACTTAAGTGGCATAGTTTTAAACATTTTTGCCACCAATCACAAATCTGTGAAAAGTAGCAACCTCTGTCTCCATGAAGACAATTCCATACACATGTTCCAAACAGCTCTTAACCATTAGGAGTGGCTAAAATCTCTCAGCTACACACTTTCTTCAGTTTATAATAGGTATTCAGAGTTCCATACCATTTTCCTCTATAACTTTTCTTGATGTTACAATGCCCATGAAACACTTCATTACAAACCAACTTGTGTGGATCATAATCAGCATTTCTGGACATAGGCATTTTAATGTGTTTAGAATGGAAATTTGAATTTCAAAGCAGGTGTACTTATCGATATTGCAGTATCTCTGCTCGTAGTCACTTGGTAGACTGGATACATCAGGAGGCCACAGTGTCTAGCTTTTACTCACTTGCACCATTTCTCAGGGGCAATTCTAGCTTCTAAAATGAAGATACCCACAAATATTTAATTTTTGCTCTAATAAAACTTCAAAACTTTATAGATATGAACTTGTAAAGCCATGGGGTGCTCCTTAGGAAGTAGAAGTGAATGCTAGTACAAGTCTCCTTGAAGACATCTGGCTTTTATTCCCCTGATTAAGGCACTGCCATAATTTTGCACATTTGTATAATAATAGTTTATGATTGTGTTCATTATTGTATTGTATCAAGTGTCTAACATAGTACCTTATCCACTAAAATTATTGAAAGACTATTTTAGGGGAACACATTACCATGCTTCTATTCAATTTTTGTCATATAGCTGATGAATGAGTTAGATCCCATGAAAATAAACAACTGGCACATTTGTTATACTTGAATGAAATTCTATTCTCTTGATTCTATTTGGTTACCTTTTGAATATTTCCCAGTCTTGGTAGGAATGTTGGGAGTCCTGTAATCAAGTCAGGATGCTCCTGCCCCTATATCAATGTGAGACCACAGCAAAGTGGTTTCATTAGTGTCACAGGGTACTGTGTCATTGTATGTTGTAATAGCATGTGCCCAATAAATACTTATGAGAGGAAGAATTAGCAGGACTTTGGAATCCAAGCCATACATCAGTAGGCAGAAACAGGAAGGCAAAGAAGTGTGTGTGCCATGTAGAAGAAACAACACAAATAGTTACCCCAAAGCTGGACAGAGACGAGACTATTGAAGGTTTCTTAAGAAAGAAATGCCTCTACTGAAATAAAAGTGACATGTGAGTTGCCTAAGCTCAAAACCTGTATAGACACCTCTATGGTAAGTTTCCTCAGTTAAAGTACAACACAGAATGTAAGCTTTGGAGTTAGAATGATATATTCTTTCACCCTGGAATTGGCTATTCATATACAATAAACTATTTTATTTTGTTGAAATATGGTCTCACTTTGTACCCATGTCTGGCCTAGAGCTTTTTATGTAGACTTGGCTGGACTTGAACTTACAGAGATTAGCCTACATCTGCCTTTTGAGTGTTGGGATGTTGGAATTAAGGGTATGTATCTCATACTCAGACAACCAAATATTTTTATCATTTCTAAATATTTTATTTTTTTTGAAATAGAAACTTTCTAAATTACTTTGAATTTGCTAGGTAGCCTAGGTTTGCTTTTAATGTATATGCTTTCTCCCTTAGCTCCTCAGGTGCTGGCGTTATAAGGATGTGCTACTGTGTGGCTGTTTTTTAGATGGAATAGGCAATGGAAAATGTTTTTTGAGTGGTTGGTTGCTTGCATAGAGCATATTTTCATTGATGGTGGTTGTTATTAGATACCATTGTGATTATGACTCTGGCAAAATAAGCCAAATCATTGCATAAGATTGTTGGATCCTGGTCTAGCTTCTTACAGGAATGTGTCAGGCAATATTGATGTGGTGCTCACAGACCTGCTTCTTGTCTTTGTTTATAGGTATGGCACTATGTTAGTAGAAATGAATACAATTAGATTAGCTTAATTAACTTGAGGTTTAATTAACCAACAATGAAACCTTTCTTTTCTCTGTGTGGCCTCACCAAAAGGTATGGCCTCACAAAATCTATGTGGATGATCCACATAGAAGAAGAACACAAGCAAGTGATAGGGTTTTATTCTCTATTTCCTGGAAACTGATTAAAATCTCTACCACTAGAGTAAAGAACATCGAACAATCATAGTGTGCCCTGTTTAGATTTCGATTACTCCCTCAGAAAACTTAATAAGTTTTTTTTTTTCTAGGCTCTGAGTTTGGGGAAGGTTGTGGAAGCTTTGAAAATATTGTTTTAAAGCAACTTACTTGAAAGTTGTTCTACACATCCACATTCAAAGCTCAGCAGGCTGCAAAGCCTAGTCTAAGCATCCAGCAATGTCTGGGTGCTCTCCCTCTCCCCACACACATCTCAAAGAAGGTGTCCTGGAGTGGTGGGTAATTGCCAAGCCTGAAGAAGAGAATTGTAATAAAAATCGGAAGAAGAAAATTGCTTAATTGCAACATAGTTACTCCAGAAATTTTCTAGATAAATGGGAAAATTTAGCCAAGCTTTTAAATGTCACTGTAATTTAGCCCCATGCCCTAGAAATTCTAAATTGTAATTGACCCTAATTATATAAATACCCACGGGTGAGAAGAGAACTGTTTTCCAGGAGGCTCTGCTGCTGTTGAACTTCACTGACAAGTGGCTCATGACTTCAGCAGATGGCTTACATGTTTTTGGAGGAGGCCTCTTTAGAAACCAACTTTCCTCTCCATTCCGCAGCAAATGATAGTACAGTGCTCTTGGAATGGGAGAGTGGGAGGTAAAAACTGAGAACACTAGTCATTGCTCCAGCTATCAGTATCTTGCCTGTTGATATGTTAGGGTAATTCTGCTAGAAAGCAATGGAGAAATGACCCATTCTGGCTACACTAGACAATAAAATTGCTTAGCTTGGAACAGAAAATGGTGTTCAGTTGCATTCAGCATTATTTGAGTTTTAGCTAGGAGTAGCATACAGAAGGTTCCCTTGCTTTTTATCCTCTGCCTTTCTTGTTTCTTCTTTCTCTGCTCTCTTTTCTGGTGGGTCAGCCCCCACCACCACCCTGTGCATAGGCATGTGCTTGGGTGCAAGTGTGCATATGTGTAGTGGTTCTGTTTCTTTTCTTTCCTTGATATCATGCCAAATCTTTACTCTCCACCAAACTTTTGTGGATTGAACGTGATCACTTTAGGTCTACACCTTACTCATTTTTCCATTTATATTTATAATTCCATAGCTGGTGAACAAAAAATTCGGCATTTCCATTGGCTCTCCTTTGGTCTCATGACTATCCCTGGTCATGCCATGGTCATCATGGCAATCAATTTGGCCAGTGGTCTAGGCCACTTGTTCTAGGCTGGAACTGAGGCTGATCCCTAAAGCCCAGTTGAAAGCCAGCTTACCTCAAAGCACTTTAGTAAGACTTTATTTCCAAGAGACAAGTAAAGAGAAAATCATAAACAGTGTGCTAAATCCTTTCCAATAATTTAGTTGTCTTCATGACTTTTTGTTAGGAAACTAGAAACATATGGGAAGTTTCCAGAATAGAAGATGAACACCTTGTTGAAAAGGAAAAAAAAAACCCAAAACAAAAAACCCTCTACTTTCTTAGGATTTGTGAAGAAAACTGACACTGAGAATTTAATTTCATTCATTCACATGAATTTTATAACAGAAACCCCAGCCAAGGAAATAATAAATAATATAAATGGAATACACACACATATACATATTTATATAGGATACACAGAATATATGTGCATGTATATTCCATTAATTTTATTTGTTATATTCTTCAGTGGGGGTTCTCTGTCATATACAATATATGTATAGCTCCTATATATTCCATTTATTTTATATTATTCATATATATATATGTGTGTATACACATACATTTTGACAAAAGTTATTTGTAGAAAAGCTACTAAGTGGGAAACCAAAACAAACAAACAAACAAAAGCAAG
>JADRCD010218851.1:0-21904 GCA_019843815.1 Montemys delectorum
GTGTGTACGTGCGAGTGTGTGTGTGTGTGTGTGTGTGTGTGTGTGTGGTGTGTGTGAGTGTGTGTTGTATGTGTGAATGTGTGTGTGTTGTGTGTGTGTATGTGTGTGCTGTGTGTGTGTGTGTATGTGTGTGTGTTGTGTGTGGGTGTGGGTGTGTGTAATATTTATTAGAATGACTTACAGGCCACACCGTCTAACTAATCCAACAATGGTTGGCTATGAACATAAAGCCCAAGAACCCAGTAGTTGCTCACTTCACAAGTGGTCTTCTACACTGGAATCCTCAAGAAATGGTCTCTAATGTCAGTGAAGGAATGGACTTTCTAGCAGGGCAAAGGCAAGCAGGAGAAGAACAAAAGCTTCCTCCTTCCATATCCTTTTATACAGGCTTCCAGCAGTCCACAGTGTCTTCCTGCCTCAAGATCTGGATCAAGATCAAGGCATGTCTTCCAACTTCCTACTTCAAATTAAACAAAGATCCCTCCGAGGTATCTAGCTGGTCTTTGCTCCTTTATGAGTTCTTCTTTTTCCTACCCTTTATCCTCCCCTTTTCACCCCATCACTAAACAGGAAAGAAAGAAGGCAGGAGGCAGAAAGATAGGGACCCTGAATCTAATTTCTGTTCTTTTTGTTTCTCCTCTGACTATTAACAAACTGCAACCAACTTCCCTCATCAACCAACAACCACTGACAGGGACTCTTGGGGTGCTAGCATTTACACACCCTCTGAAAATTTTCCAGAATTCCAAACATCTCACAACCAAAGAAACTCTCTTCAGCTAGCAAACCCATGCATCTGCTAGAGCACGAGGCAAATCATAGTCAGCTGCTCCAGACAGTCTGAAGCAGCCCCACACCCCTACATCTTAGATTAAAACAAAAACATAGTCTTATATTTCTGTGATTCTAAAGAAAACAAAATTTCTGAATTCTCACTACACAGGTAGGCCCTCCATTTTGGGGGTTTCTGTTCCAGATGTAGTCAAGCTGACAACCAAGAACAGCCATCACAATCCTAAACTACTATGAGCCATCTAAACATGATTATATCTGCACAGACCCGCATTTGAAAAGAAAGTCACATCACGGACATCAGTACTTAGAATCTGCTTTGTAAGGAACACACTCAACTCACATTTCCCCTCTCCCAGGATTTGATTTTCACAGGCCCAGACCAAAATGACTCAGTAAGACTATTAATAAAGAAAAGGGGTGGTGCTGGAAAGTTGTATGTCAACTTGACACAAGCCAAAGTCATCTGAGAAGAGGGAACCTCAGTTGAGAAAATGCATCCATAAGATGGAGCTGTAGGCAAGCCTGTAGGACATTTTCTTAGTTAGCTATCAAGGGCCCAGTTCACTGTGGACAGGGCTACTCCAAAGCTGATAGTCCTAGTTCTGAGTAAGCCATGGGGAACAAGCCAGTAACCAGCACTCCTCCATGGCCTCTGCATCAGCTCGTGCTTCTAGGTTCCATTCTTGTCTTCCTTCAATCATGAACAGTGATGTGGAAGTATAAGCCAAATAAACCCTTTCCTCCCCAACCTGCTTTGGTCATAGCATTTCATCACAGCAATGATAACATTAAAACTAGAATACAGGCTATCCAAAAATAGTGTGCTCTTCTATCATGCTCTCCATAGAGAAAAAAAAAGGCCAGGCAGTGGTGGCGCACGCCTTTAATCCCAGCACTTGGGAGGCATAGGCAGAGGCAGGTGGGTTTCTGAGTTCAAGGCTAGCCTGGTCTATGAAGTAAGTTCCAGGAAAGAAAAAGAATCATAATTATTTTAACTCAATTCAACAATGGAGAGATGGAACACAAGTAAAATGTTAGATTTTCCTGAATTAATAATTCAAATCTGATTTGACCTTAACATAGACTATAATAAAATTGTGATTTGCTTATTTCAACTTTTTCTCTGCTAGTTGAGCAGTATCAACATGTTTATTCACAGAATTTTAAATACAACTAATTGGTGCTTAAAGATTATTCCTGAGCAACAATTTTCCTTTAGTCTTAAATAAACATCTACTACAAAACACAAGATTTCAATTACATGGTTTTAAGGTTTGTTCAGATTGCTTACTTTGTCAGTGCTGTGGCTCAAACCCAGGGCTTTGCCATGCAAAGCAAACACTCTAACCACCAAGCTATAGCCTTTTAGTTAAATGGTTAAAAATTCAACTTCTAAAGATAAAATTTGACAACAGATAACCCGAAGCAAAATATTCAGTGGTATTACATCAACAATTATCAAATTAACATTCATTCTTGAATAATCATTTCTAGAACACTGTGATAACTTTTAAATATAAACATAGTACAGTGTCTTACCTGGAGGAAGTGGATCTGCTCTAGCCCCGTCGCCCAATTCCCTAGGGCTTCCCTCAGTGGGACAAGGATTTGAACTGCATACATCTGGATCATTTTGTGACTGTTCAGCACCCTAAAAAGTAAAAAAAAATACATACATACATACATACATACATACATGTATATATACATACATACATACATACATACACATATGATGTATGAATTAAATTTAAGTTCGCACATTTTTATATAAGGGGCTCTAAATTTAAATCGAGCTACCAGTTTCAACATTCAAGCTACCAGTTTCAACATATCTGTATTAATAGGTACTTTTCCAGAACCTAAGTTTTAGAGTTGGAAGGCAGCCTAGGACACAGAACAAGGCCAAGGCCAACCTGAGCTACACAGCAATTCAAACTCAGCCTGAGTTATACAATATGCTGTCTTGACAATTCAAGAACTTATTGGTAGAGCACTTGAAAATGCCTTGAGTTTAAACCTCAATACTACCAAACAAACAAAAGTTGAAATAAACCAAAACACTCCTTTTTTTTTTTTTTTTTTTTTTTTTTTGGTTTTTCGAGACAGGGTTTCTCTGTGTAGCCCTGGCTGTCCTAGAACTCACTCTGTAGACCAAGCTAGCCTCGAACTCAGAAATCCACCTGCCTCTGCCTCCCAAGTGCTGGGATTAAAGGCATGTGCCACCACCATCACCCACCAACTAAACACTTAACTAATGAATGATGAACTTATAGGCACAGTAAATGAATACAAGGGGATATTAAGTGCTCTCTCAAACATACTGTCTAGGTGCCCAGAATCTACAAGATGTTGCTGTCTTATTCTATGTGTCAAATGAAGTTCAGGCTGAGGTAGAAAGATCAAGAAATCAGATAAGTACATGGATTCTTCCCTAAAAACTCCAAAAATCAACCTAGGCCTTATCTTGTTGGCCCAGCCAAGGTACTGCACGTGGTGACTAAGTGAGAAATGTCCCCCACAGGCTCAGGCGTTTGAACACTTGGTTTGAACACTCAATGGGACTGCTTGGGGGGTTAGGAGATGCTACCTTGCTGGACAAAGTGCATTGGTAGAGACAGACCTTGACAGTTCAGTTCATAGGTTCACCCGACTTCTAGCTCACACTCAGCTTTATGTTGGCATTTCAAGATGTCTCTCAGCTTCCTAATCCTGCCACCATACCAGCTGCCTGCTGCCATACTGCCTCACCATGATACACTCTTATCCTCTGGAATCGTAAACCCAAGGAAGTTCTTCCTCCTAGAAATTGATTCTGGTTATGGTGTTCTATTATGGCAAGAGAAAAATAACTAACACAGGTACTTTGACCTTGACCCCTGTATAGCTGAATAATAATCAGGTGTGTGCATATACCACATCTGCTCATCAATCATCTACCTATTGATGGACTCTTGGTGGTTTCTACCTTTCAGCTTTCAAAATTAGACAGTACATTTCTGTTAAGTTCATAAGCTCATGGTACTATGTTACAGGAACAAGAGAAAACTAGTGCTTCAGCAATAAGAACAAACTATTACTGATGTCTGCTATAACATGGATAACCTGGGAAACATGCTAAAGGTAAAAGGCTATGAAAGCTACAAAAGCACATGTTTCACATAGGTTGATTTATATGAAATGTCAATAACAGGCAAGTCTAGAGACAAAATATATTAGCTGTGTCAAGTCTGGAGAACTCAAACAAATAGGAGTAGTTAACATATAAGGTTTCGTTTCCCTTTTTTTTGTAGTCATGAAAATGTCTACAATTGACTGTGGTGATAGCTACACACTCTATAAATTTATTAAATCAACAATGAGCCAGGCGGTAGTGCTGCACACCTTTAATCCTAGCACTCACAAGACAGAGACAGGTAGATCTCTGAAGCCAGCTTGGTCTACAGAGTGAATGATTTACAAAACGCTGTCTCAAAAGTAAGAAAGATGGACAGAGAAAGGAGAGAAAGAAACACAAAAAAACACTCATTCAGACCAAAAAAAAAACAAAAAAACAAAAGTTCAAAAATCAGCTGGGCAGTGGTAGTGTACACCATTAATCCTAGAATTTGTGAGACAGAGGCAGGAGCCCAGCCTAGTCTACAAAACAAGTTCCAGAACAGCAGAGATACACAGAGAAACCCTGTCTTGAAAAGCCAAAAGAAATTTAAAATCTATTAAAAACCAAGGAGAAGATTTAAAGTTCTGAGCTACTGTGTAGCTAGTTGGAGAGCTTGCCCATCATGAAGGAAACATGGATTTGAGCCCTAGAACCAAACAAAATCTAAAATAGGCATACTGGCACACACCTGTTAATCCTAGCACTAAGGCAGGAGGACTAGACATTCAAGGTCATCCTTGCCTCACAGCAAGTTCAAGGTCAGTGTAAGCTAAAAGAAACTGAAAAAGGAAAGGGGACCAATAAGATGGCTCAGTGGCTAAAAGCACTTACTATCAAGCCTTACAACCTGAGTTGGGTCCCCAACCCATATAACGCAAGAAGAGAACACGTGACCTTTGACGTGCACAGGTGTACTGTAGCTCAAGGCACGCACACCCACACACACAATACACAAAATAATATAAGAACACTTTAAAAGAATCAAATAGGTGGGTTAGTGAGCGAGAGGGTGGGATGGGGGGGGCATGTGGAGGGGATAAAATTTACAATGTAAATAAAGAAAATATCTAATTAAAAAAAAAAAGAATCAAATCCAGTGTATAGTACAATGTAGATGAGCTTTGAAAATATAAAACCTCAAATGGCAAATAGCACACAATTCCACCTCTTGTAGTACATGAAGGAGTGAAATTCATGGGCAGTAACAGTCCTACCCAAGGGCTGAGTGGTCCGTGTGAAGAGCAGCAGCTTTATGTAGAGTTACTGTTTAGTGGGTACAAAGTTTCTGTTTGAGCTGCTGAGAAAGATTTGGCAACAGCCAGGATGCTTGCATAATGGCTGAAAGTTATCAATGCCATTTAACTGCACAGTCTAAAACCCCTAAAATCTCAACAGCCAGGTATGTTATAACCTCAGTTCTCAAGAGGCAGAGACTCGAGCTCCCACTCAAAGCGACTTGAAAGACAACCAGGGACACACAAGTTCCAGGCCAATCCAGGCTACAGAGAACATGACTCAGAAAAAAAAAAGATACATTACATTTTATGCTACATGTTTCACCCCAATATTTTTTAAAAATGACTTAGGCTAGCCAGGCAGTGGTGGCACAGGCCTTTAATCCCAGCACTTGGGAGGCAGAGGCAGGTGGATTTCTGAGTTCAAGGCCAGCCTGGTCTACAAAGTGAGTTCTAGGACAGCCAGGGCTACACAGAGAAACCCTGTCTCGAAAAACCAAAAAAAAAAAAAAAAGACTTAGGCTGGACAGATGACTCAGCAATTAAGAGAGCACTAGCTTTTCTTCCAGAGGACCCAGGTTCAATTCCCAGAACCACATGGCAGCTCAGTATTGTCTGTAACTCCAGTCTCAGAGGACCTGATGTTCTCTTTTCTGCCCTCCATGGGCACCAAGCATGCATGTGGTACAAAGATATACATGCAGAAAGAATTTTGTATGTTTTATATAACACCTGTACACTTAAAACCCTTCTTATATCTAAAACAAAAATAATCCTTTTAGGACTAGAAAGATAGCTAAGAGGTTGAGAACATGAACTGTACTTGCAGAGGACCTGATTCAATGCCCCAAATGCATGTGGTTACTAATAACCATCTGTAGGTCTAGTTCCAGGGAATCCAATATTCTCTTTTGCCTTCTGTGGGGGTACTGAATACACGTGGTGCAGACATACATGCAGGAAAGAGACCAGCACACATAAAATAAAAACATATAAATAATCATTTTTCTTATAAAAGCTGTATGAAGACACGTCTAGTAATCTTTGTTTTGTTTCTGAGACAAAGTGTGAACACTTCCCAACCCTCACACTCCCACTCCTCCTGCTGAAATTACAGGAATGAATACACAGTCACTCTGGCCCAGCATTTACTCTTTATAAATTAAACACCTAGAGGCTGAGTTTGTAGCTCCATCAAAAATCACTAACCTATCATGTGCAAGGACCTGGGTTCATCTCCCAGCAAAGAAAAACAACAATGATTTAAAATCTGAAATAGCCGGGCGGTGGTGGCGCACGCCTTTAATCCCAGGACTTGGGAGGCAGAGGCAGGCGGATTTCTGAGTTCGAGGCCAGCCTGGTCTACAGAGTGAGTTCCAGGACAGCTAGGACTACACAGAGCAATCCCTAAAAAAAAAAAAAAAAAAATCTGAAATAATTATGTAAATAATTTATGCATTTTTCTCTTCATATCACTTTCTCCCAAGCCTCAATTCACTGAATCAGTAACTTGAAAGAGCACTGGCTAGACTTTTTACTGCACTGATTTATTATGTATTCTGCAAGTGTCCATGTATGTGCACACATATGCCACTACTCACATGTGAAGTCTGAGGACAACTTCTGAGAGTCTGTTCTCTCCTGCCACCTTATGAGTCCTGGAGACTGTGGTCAGGTTGCCAAGCTTGGTAGCAAGTACCTCTACCCAGTGAGCCACCCTGCCAGCCCACACATGACTTTCTATAAGAGATTGCATGTGGGACCATGAAAAGGAGCATGGTCCCAGTTGAACTAAGGCTAAAAGCCCTGGAGACCTTGAAGGGACGGTAGGAGCTTTACCTGCTCCCAGTCACCAGGCTCCTGTCAGTAGCCTGTCCCCAATAGATTTGTGGCCATTAGTCACGTGAGGACAATGCCCCAAACTCCTCCACATGTAGAGAAAGTGACCTATGGACAAGTAAGGTTCAAGACTGATCTCCATTTTAATAAGGTACCTTAGCCAATAAGCTCTCCTTCCCAGACATTCCTCCCTGAAAAAGGTATTTAACCTCAGGCCCACCCTGAGAAGTAGAGTATGGTTTTACTTATCTACTTTCCACCATGGCAATAAATGTCTTAAAACCATGGACTGCCTCTTTTCATTGGAATCCTCCATGGGGAGCCATGGAGATGGCCTTTGCCTACAGAGCCACCATCTAATCTCCAGTACAAAGCCTCTCTGCACTCCCAGTCATGACTGCCACCAAGCTCAAGTCAAGCCCAAGACTGCCACCATCAAGGCAAGAACTCCCCCATGGACCAGCCAGAGTTCCTCCCTTCCCTACCTCCCTGCCCCAGGCTAGATCCAGCCTGTGGGCCCCCACTCCATTCTTAGCGCTTCAGAAGCACCTGGATGTCCAAGAGCCTGAGAACCCCACTGCCCCAGGCTTGTTGCAGGCCCAGGGACCCCGAACCAGCTCCAGCTGTCTCCTACCTCAAATTGCGCTTCCCCATCCCCAGAGCGGTATTACAGGGCTTCCCTATTGCCCAACAACTGAAAATTCTAATAGGCAACAAGGTTTTACTTTTTGTTGTGAGGCCTTTAGTTGTTCTTGGTTTCTTTTGTTGTTTGATTGCTTTCGACAGTCTTACTATACAGAACTGACTGGCCTGAACTCATTATGAAGCCTAAGCTAGTTTCGAACTTATGCCAATCCTCCTGTCTCAGCTTTCCAAGGGATTGGATTATCCTAGTTTTAGGAGAGAGAGGGAAAGAGGGGGGTGGAGGTAGAGGAAGAGGGAGGGAGAGATAGGTCATATTATGATCCCCTTCTTTTATTTACCTGAAACAGTTCTGTATTTGGACTCATCTTTATAACCTCCTTACCCACACCTGTATTACTTCTTCCTGGAGGTATGAATCTTGTTTTTTTAAAGGAATTTCCCTGCATCTGACTTGGTGCTGCAGACCGTCTCATCTTTAGCAATGCTAACCTGAAAAACACCAAAACAGAAACCCTCCATGAACATAAATACAACAAATTTCTGTAACTCCAGTCCCAGAGGATCTGACACCCTCTTCTGGCTTCTGAAGGCACCAAAGTGCACATGCACACAATCATACATATAAAATAAAAATAATCATTTATAAGTGGAGAAATAAGCCTTAGTTGGAGCAGGGGAGACAGTTCAGAACATAAACTGGTATGGGCAAACATGAGGACCTAAGTTGGGAATACTTACTACCCATGTAACAGTCACTGCAGAGGCAGCATGAATCAGTAACTCCAGACAGGCAGAGAGACGTGCATCTCTCAGGGATCGATAGCCAGCTGCTCTGGCCAAAACTCTAAGGTTAGTGAGAGACCATCTCAAAAAATAAGATGGATAAATGAGAAAGAAATCTCAACTTCTGGCCACCACACACATCTAAGCAAGCAAGAGTAAGTAACATAAACACACACAGATACACACACCTACACCTGTGCATAAACTAAAAAAAAAAAAAAGAAAAGAAAAGAAAAGAGGACTGGGCATGGTAGCTCATGTCTTTAATCCCAGCACTCAGGAGGCAGAGGCAGGTGGATCTCCATGAGTTCAAGGCCAGCCTGGTTTGCAGAGCAAGTTCCAGGACAGCCAGGGCTATAAAGAAAAACTGTCTCTAAAAACAACAACAAAATATTATTAAAATAAATATTTACTATTTATTAATAAAACACATGATAGCAACAATCATGTCTGCTTTCTTCAAAGAACGGTCCCCATAGGCTCAAATATTTGAATATAGTGATGGAATTATTTGGGAAAGATTAGTAGGTGTAGCCTTATTGGAAGGGCTGGGCTTCGAGATTTCAAACGCCAGCACCATTCCTTTGTCTTTCCGCCTGTGGAAGAAGGTCAGGAAGTGCTCTGGCTACCACTCCTCCAAGGACACGCAGCCTGCCTACCACCATGCCCCTGCCGCGGTGGTCATGAGCCCTAACCCTCTGGAACTGTACTGCCCCAACTGAATGTTCTTTCCATATAAACTGCCGTGGTAACTGTGATGATTCTTGGTTGTCGAACAAACTACATCTACAATTAACTAAAAGCCAAGTGGCTGGTACAACTGTGAGCGATGTTTTTCCTAATTAAATCCTACATGGGAAGTAGGAAGCCCACAGTTAATCTTGATATTTTGAAGTGGGAAGATGGACCTTTAATGCAGATCTTTGAGGCAGGAAGATCCACCTTTACTCTTGGCCACACCTTCTACCCACAGCTCATACAAAGGACATGGAAGAAGGAAGCTTGCTTTCTTCGCCTGCTCTCTCTCTCCCTCTCTCTCTCTCTCTCTCTCTCTCTCTCTCTCTCCCTCCCTCCCCCTGGCTAATTTATCCCTTCACTTGCATTCCCGCTTACTCCTTCAGGATTTCAGCACATACTGAAGACCAGCTGAGACATCCAGCTTCCGAGTGTGTACATACATGTGCGTGTATATGTATGCAGCCAGTACTTCACTGCAACCATTGCCAAGCATATACATAGTTAGCAAAGTCATTTGGTTAACTCATAAATTTAACTTTTATTATAAGAAAGTATCAAAAATATGCTTATGCTTAAATGAATATGTCTAAGTATTTAGTACCACTTGTCCATAAGCAGATATTAAATGCGTAAATCCTCATACACCCATGCTCACAACCAAATACAGTCTTCACAAACTCCTTAACTTCTGAGTCTTTACTCAGCATCTCCATCTAAACATGTTCTCTTTTCCTCTGGGCTTTGACCACTCCTTCTTCTGTATGAAGTTGGAATGTTTTTCTCTTTAATTCTACCTTATCCTTAGAGCACTCTGCATCTCCCAGTTGCCAGCTTAGGCCCCCAAATATGTGCACTACCTAGGCACTTTCCATGCGGCAATAAAAACTGCCCCATTGTTTCCCACAGATATAAACTCCAAAGAGAACTGCGTTAGAAATTGATTTAAAAATATAAATCCAAGTGGTGGTGGTGGTAGCATTGGCACACAATTTTAATCCCAGCACACAGGAGACAGAGGCAGAGGCTGGCGAATTTCTGTGAATTCTAGGCCAGCCTGGTCTACAGAGCTAGTTCCAGGATAGCCAGGGCTACAAGGAGAAACCCTGTCTCAAAACACACACACACAGCTTCAAACTCTGAAAATCTGAGAGTCAATTAATAGTACCACAAATAGAATATTCCTCACCTGGTCTAATATAATATAGCAGTCATAGTCACAGTACAAGTGCACCAAAAATATTACCTAATATTATGGTTTGGGGCCTGTAAACAGGACCAGCAGTTTAAGGCACTTGTCACCACGCCTGACTACCGGTTCAATCCCCAGGACTAAGGTGTGGCAAAGGAAGAACCAACTTCCACGGGTTGGTTGTTCTCTGACCTCTGCTGGGACATCATAGTACACACGCACCCTTACATATTCACACACAAAATAAACAAAACAAGAAAATGTAAGATCCTAACTTTAAAACTGTTTTCCTTGGGCCTATATACGTAAGACAAATTGTTGGGCTGGCAAGATGGATCAGTGGGTTAGGACAAGCCTGATGACCAAGAAACCTGAATTCAATCTCTGGAATCCATATATGTGGTGGAAGAAGAGAACCAAGTCCCTCAAGTTGTCTTCTAATTTTTAATGCATGCATCATGGCACAGGCATACCCACACACATAGACACACACACAAAAAGTATAAAAAAAGCCCCTGGCAATGGGTAAAGAGATACCTTTTTGGTGGTATTGCTCTTATATCAGCCAGGGGCAGAGCAGATGGCAGTCCATTGTTCATCCAAGCTTGATACCTGACTTGGTGGCCTAAGCTGTCTTATGCATAGGACTCATAAAAATAAAATAAAATAAAATCCAGGTAGTACAGCACAGGAGGAAGAAGACAGACAGAGACCTATGGACCACCATACCACCCACAGACCTGCCCTCCAATGCTTGGCACAGATGGGCCATAGACACCTGCTAGCCACCACACCACACAGTATGGAAGGAGGATGTTGACCAAGGGCCACCAGCTGTGCGGCCAGCCTGCAGTACCAGTCACCATAATGTTTGAGTATGTGGTGGTCAGATGGGAGAGAAAGAGAAGTGGAGCATCTTGAGCATTATGAATAGAGATGGAACTGGAGACTTGTGTTGGAGAAGAGTACCCTGTTCTGAGTGGCCAGCCATGCCACCTGGGGTCATGATGAAGGGCAAAGAGAGGTTGCAAGGGTGAAGGATGGATACAAGAGAACAAAGAGATGAGTAGAATTGGGTGCATGACAGGAAACTCACAAAGAATCAATAAAATGTTTTTTAAAAATTAAAAAAAAAGTATAAAAAAATTTTAAGAAATATAAATGAATTTCATGATAATACTAGCAAAATATGTACTATGACATTAGCACTGATTACCTCCACGTTAGATTAACAAGCTATTTTTATTCTGAGTTCTTTTGGTTTTGTTTGTTTGTTTTTGTTTTTTGAGACAGGGTTTCTCTGAGTAGCCCTGGCTGTCCTGGAACTCACTCTGTAGACCAGGCTGGCCTCGAACTTAGAAATCCACCTGCCTCTGCCTCCCAAGTGCTGGGATTAAAGGCGTGCACCACCACTGCCTGGCTGATGTTATTTTTATAATAAACTACACTGGTTAAATATATCCTATTTTGTTAAATCTAAAATTCCATAAATTTTCATATATCATTATTTTATATATATTCAAAATATTAGTCCATTATTGCACTGAAAGCTAGACTCAATTTCATTAATGTTAAAATGAAATTCACTTACTATTTGATGTAAGTTTTTACTTATTTAAAAGATTTAGGTGGAGGTCATCACTACAAGCACAATCTTAAAGCAAATTATGAAACTGGTGGTTTGTTGATCTAATTTGTTGATGCAGTTAAAAGTAAACTACAGGGGCTAGAGAGATGGCTCAGCGGTTAAGAGCACTGACTGCTCTTCCAAAGGTCCTGAGTTCAATTCCCAGCAACAGCATGGTGGCTCACAACTTTCTGTAATGGGATCTGATGCCCTCTTCTGGTATGTCTGAAGACAGCTACAGTGTACTCATATATATATAATAAACAAATCTTTTTTTTAAAAAAAAAATCAAACTACAGAAATCAGTTAATTTCCCCAAACATATTAGCATCTTTACTAGTTTGTTTTGTTTTCTGGGACAAGAGCTCTCTATACATCTCAGACTGCCTTGAACTTGAGATCTTCCATCTCCTGCCAGGCTCTAGCTGGTTTGTAAACTAGTTTTGCTGAGACCTTTTTTACAGACCTTAGAAATAAAGCCACTTGGCAGCTCTACTGAAATGCTGCGATTTCTGAGGCTTGTAACATGCTATGGCTAAGATTAGGGCTCCCAGGAAAACAGCCAGACCAGGCTGATATGTGGAACACACCATGTCTGCCTTAGTAACTGTCCACCTACGACCTTCCCAGCAGGCGATTCTGCAGTTAGCTTAAATTCGTGTTTCCTCCTGTGTCTTATTCACTCTTAATCACACTTAAGCATGTGACTATGCAACTGTGAGATTAATTAAAGAATTTAGAACAGTACTCACTACTTTCTGTAACATTATTACTTAAAATTACTGTTGCCTGTTTAATCCACAAAATCCTATGAAAGTAGAAACAAGAAAGGTCCCATGAGAGGAAAGGCAGAGGGATTATTAGTTCTGCCTACAGGACCGTAGCCAGAATCTCTGCCTTCCTCTGGACTCCAATAACGGTGTGGCAAACTCTAGGATGCAAGAAAATAAATAAAACTCCACCAGCCAGCAACAGACCTTGCTATTTCAACTTTTTGGCTTCCAGCTACACTGGGTAATAAGATTTCCATTTCATACTGTAAACTCTCCTTAGACTTTGGGACTCCAGTCTACCTACCTACAAAATCCTCCATAATTAATGTAAACGGTGTGTTTGTTTGTTTGTTTGTTTGTTGAGACGGGGAGCGGAAAGAAGGGCGAGAGGAGGGTAGGTGACTCGCCCAGGCCGGGCGCTGGGTGGTTCTAACCTCTTGGCTGACACCTGCTGTTCTCCGGCCCAAGGCAGCCTCGGGGGCCGCGGCATCCGCGCCCGCCCACCCCGCAGGACCGGCCCCTGCTCCCGCCCGAGACCAGCCAGCGCGGGGGTCCTGCCGCCCCGCCCCCCCAGGCCCAGCGCCATCCTGCCCCAGGCCCCGCACGCGCAACCCCGGGCCTGGGCTGCAGAGACCTACCCCTCACGGGGACCGAAACCGCGAGCGCCCCGCAGCGGGTCCGGACGCCAGCTGCCGACCGGCTCGAGCTTCCCGCCTTCACACAGCCAACCGCCGGCCGGGCGCCGGGCATGCGCACCACCGCACGCTGGGCCGGCCCCGCCCCCGACGACTCTGATTGGACGACCGTCGCGGCTCAGACACCTTTGCACTTCCTTTTGCTTGCCGCTAGGTTTGGTTCCGGTTGACTGCTAGTGGTTCCAGTCTTCAGATTCTAGCTGAGGCGGCAAGCCTCACAACTTAAATCAGTAAATTGTGATTCGGATCATAGAAGTGTGTGCATCACTGAGTTACACGAAATCCTATTACTCATTCAAGTGACATTGAGTAGTAGTAGTTGCAGCCCCGGTTTTACAAGGCCTTTTAAGTTCTAGGAGTAGAAAGACAAATGCGTGATTATTGGACTCTCGTGAAAAGGAGTCCAATAGACTTTTTTTTAAGTCCTTTAGACTTAAAAAAAAAAAAAAAGCACTATTTTAAAATATTGTAGACAAGTTTTTGATATCATTCAAAGGCCTGCCCGAAAGAACTTCCAAATGCTACAATAATGCCGATCTTTCTGCCCTAAGAAATCTGAGAGAGTGGTTAAAGGTCATTCGCTGGATTTTATACAAGTTTGACAAAGATTAAAAAGCGCCCTGTTCTGGTGTATTTGGACACTGTCCACATGAAGTACACCAACATAAGTGCCTGCAAAACACCCATACATATGAAACTTAAGTAAACCCTTCCTCCAAAAAGTTTTTTAGAAACCTCTGACCAGCGAGCGTAACTTCAGAAGCCACCAGCATTGTATATGACTGTTGTAAGAGATTTAGTGACTTTTCTCTTGAGACGCCCACACTCACACTTACTTCTGTACCTAAGAGCTGCTGTTTCTATTAAAACCTTGCTTAAATCTATATAAACATATCTTAATAAATTCAAACTTGGCCTCACACTGACTTCTGAAATTATTTTCTATGGCAAAGTCAAGAAGACCACCCTTCCCTGAGGAGGTCTCTGATGAGACCCTCCAGCCAAGGCAGGTAGAAAGCTGTTGTCTGCGGCCCCTACTCAGCTGCTGCTATGGTGCCTCATATGCATTCTTCCACACATATCCTCTCTCGGCTATGTCCCAGGATACAGCTGAGGGTATCAACAAGAGTTTAGCTGGGGACAGACTAAACCCAATGGCTTGTAAGGGAAAGTAACTTATGGGAAACCCATTTTCTCCATCACTCGCTGGGCTCAGCTCACAACACTACCATTCAAGCAAGGAAAAAAGACGGAAATCTAAGCAGATGATAGAATACTCACTGAAGTTATTTGGATTGCCAAGATAACCACCTGCTTACTTTAGTCTTCTCCAAAAAGGCCTCTTTACTTTCAAAGAAGGGACCAAAATACCTAGTTGTCTAATAACTTCAGAAATATCTTAATGTGTGTTTCTTTTTATGGTATGCACTTATTCGCATGCACATCACAGAAGGTCTGTAACAAGTCCCAGCATAGATGAAGACTGAGTTACCCAGGAGTGCTTTCTCCCCACGTCTCATTTTCCTTGAAATGGACTCTTGAAGTTGACTTTGAGTTTCTCAGTCTCCTGCCTCCACTTCCTGTGAGCATTCTCCTTTTGGCCTTGTTTAAATTGTAAGTCTCTGTATCCTGGGTTCAAGCTTTACATTTTGAAGGAATATACTATCTGACTTTCAGTAAACTAATCCAAGCCAGAAGCACGCCTTTAATCCCAGCACTCAGGAGCAGAGGCAGGTGGATCTCTGTGAGTTCAAGGCCAGCCTGGTCTATGGAGTAAGTTTGAGGACAACCAGGGCTACACAAAGAAACCCTGTCTTTAAAAGCAAACAAACAAAAACAAAAACAAAAACAAAAAAATCAAGAGAAGTACATTTAAGCCAGATATGCTGGCACATGCTTAAAATCCCACACTCAGGAGGTTGAGGCAGAAGGATCACCATAAGAGAGCAGTCTGGGCTACATAGCAAGACTGTCTCAAAAAGCAAACAGAAAGACGGATGTTGCAGGATTTTCCCTATCCAATTACATTAGTGCAGAGGAGGTCTGTGATTGGACAGGGAAAAGGGAGGCAGAGCTAAGAGCTGCAGGGAGACAGAATATCTCAGAGGGAGAAGGAAGATGGCTGCAGATGTGTACCCACGGGGCGTTTACCAGCCACAAATAGCTATGATTTCACAAGGTTAGAAATATTGGGATAAAGCTTTTATCATTAGCAACTGGCTCTGAAATTACTGTATTGACATCTTATAAACTGTGATATTATTGATACATAAATCTGGGTTAATTAGGCTTTAAGAGTCTTGATTCTACTGAGGTACTGGGTATGGTGCTATGCAACCACGAGGTTGGTGGCTCCACTTAGTTATCGGAATGTGGGCTCGATCGCCAACTGCATGCGCTGAGGAAGAACTAGCAGCACTAGGGAGAGCAAACAAGAGTTGGGAATGCAGCAGTTGGGGGCTAGCTGGCAGGAGGGCAGGAGCGTCATCAGGCCCTGAGGAGAATTGGCGGGTTCGGTTTTTTTTAGTATTTCCCACAACAGACAAATAGATAAATAAGTAAATATTCTTGTTAAAATAGCATGTAGACACAAAAATTGTACATAATTAACAGGCACTGTGAGATGCTTTTACTTGTGTATATACTGTATATCAGGTTAAACACATCTACCTCTTTAAATGCTTATTTTTTTTAGGGTGAAAATTTTCTGAGTGTGAACTAGAGTTTCTTCATAGTTACCATTTCACTTCATCTGAAAAGCTACAGGTGCAGAAGTGAAACACAGGCATTTTTATTTCATGTGCACTGCTGCTTTGCCTGCATACATGCCTGTGTGAGGGTGTTAGAAGCCCTGGAACTGGAGTCACAGACAGGTGTGAGGCACCATGTGGGTGCTGGCAATTAAATCCAGGTCCTCTGCAAGAGCAGCCAATGCTCTTAACCACTGAGCCATCTCTTCAACCACTATCTACCACCCCCCCCATAAACATTATTTAAATATAGGCATTTTTTTTTTAGTTGTCAGTAACAGTTTTAAGTACATAGCAAATAATGTAATAAGTTCTCTATCCCGTTCCGCACACATACACCTAGACAAGGTATCACTGTGTAGCCCAGGCTGTCCTAGAACTCCCTTTGTAGACCAGGCTGGTATCTCACAGAGATCTACCTACCTCTGTCTCCCTGAGTACTGGGATTAAAGGCATGCACTACCATACTTTGTTTTTTAAAGGAAATATGGTCCAGGACTGTTAAGAGAAGAACAGCACAGCAAGCTGGCTTGTCAAAGGAGCAGATACAAAACTGTCCTTCAGGAATGATGTTCATTCGAGAAAGGGCCTCGCCATGAGGGGCTCCCAGTGGAGGAGCATGACAAAGGCTGCAGTACAATGTACCACAAACAACATGAAGGGAAAGAAAAGTTTCTCCCTAAAGTCTGGAGAACTCCATTGAAATGGAAAACTCAGAATAAGAGTAGGGGAGAGTCATCCTGGACAGAATGAAGCAAGGGAGGCCCCCAGGAAGAAAGCCTTTGGAGAAAATCCCCCAAAGAAGAGCATATCTGACCTTTTTAATTAGTGCAGCGGGATGGCGGGAGGCTGGTGGGACGTTTCACACCACTCGATTTAGCTGGAGACAGCCTACATGGGTAAGAACATAAACTGGAGGCTGCAAAACCACAGTACAAACTGCTTAACCCTGTTGTAAGAAGAGAGCTGGGGGGTGAGAGGTAGGGCATCCGATTCCTGCAGCGACCAGCTTCATAAAAGGGGAAATAAGACTGATTTAATAAAGCCAATACTCAGCAGTTCTAAGTTGCACAAGCAAACCTTGAATTTACAATCCTCCTGCCTCAGCCCCCAGGCCCGACTCTAGTCACTTCAAATACATCATACATTGCCACTGACTATTGTGCTATAGAAAATCAAAACTAACTCTTCTTCCTGCAGCTGGGCACTAGTTATTGACAATGTTAGTCAACTTGTTAACCAACATCACTATCATAGCTCAACATTTCTACTGGCTGGGGACTGGACATCTGCTTTTAGTCTCTTCACACTACCCCTAATGTCTCTTAGCTACTATATTCAATTCTGAGCTGCCAAGCTTTACATTAATATACTTGTAGTGTGTCTCTTCTACCTCATGCTTCCTCTCCAGCACATACATTCTTAGCTGTATTATATTTCAGAATGTATGTTGGCTTTCTGTTTGGTTTGGTTTTTTTCAAGACAGGGTTTCTCTGTGTAGCCTTGGCTGTCCTGGAACTCACAGATATTCACCAGCCCCTGCCTTTCCTCCCAAGCATGGGCTTAAAAGTGAGTGCCACCACTGTCTGGTAAAAATATGCTTTTTAAAAGCTTCAGATAATTTAGTTTGTTTACAGCACACAGTTAAGTTAATGAATCACAAAACCAGGATTAGCACATGGCTCTTTTCAACTACCAATTTTCTTAGATTTCCATCAAAATAAGCTTCAGGGGGAAAAAGTTACTAATATCTTCTAACAGCTTTTCACATGCTTCTGGAGTTATTCAGAAGACATTTTTAGCCATCCATTCCAGAGTGTTCAGCCATCTAACATCATCCCCAGAGAAAGCAATTTCTAGCAGCTGCCGACTTAAAGGGAGCTATTAGGTTGCTTTAGTTCAAAGCAGTCCCAAAGTATTCCCAGTCTCTCTTAGCAAGAGCCATCACTGAGAACGGACACAGTTTGCCAACTTGAGTTCTTTATCAAAATTTACTACCTTGAGAACATGTTTTAAAAGATGGTTTTTCATTTTGGTTTGGTTTTGGTTGTTTGGTTAGTTGGTTGGTTCTGGTATGTGTACGTATGGTGTTTGCATGATATGGTTGTAATCCCAGCACTTGAAGGCAGAAGGATTCCAAGTTAATGGTCTGGCCAGACTGCAAGGCAAGATCATGTTAGAGGGGGAAACAAAACAAAACGAAGCAATGCAAACCAAAATACCTGCATTTCACTATTTTATTTTGTTTTAAAAACTGTGTTAAAAAATTTATTTTAAAACCCCAAAATGTAATGACACACTAACAATAACCAACTTGTCAAAAACTACATTTCACAGATTCAGAAGATGGCTCAGCTGGGGAAGTGCTTGCCACATAATCATTAGGACCTGAGTTTGGACCCCTAGCACCCGTATACCAAGTCAGGCATGGTAATCCACACATGGAATCTAAGTGCCAGGGAGACAGAGACACTAAGATCAGTGATCTCCAGGTTCACTAAGAGACCCTATGTCAAAAATTAAAGATAGGGCCAGACAGCAGCTACAGACATCTCAGCAGGTAAAGGTGCCTACAACTAGATTTGAATCCAAGATCCACATAGTAGAAAGAACTGACTCCCAAAAGCTGTTTGTTCTCTGACATAAAACACATACACACACACATACACACACACACACACTGCAACATAAGCACATACAAAATACATGTTTTTTTTTTCTTTCTTTCTTTTTTTTTTTTTTTTTAACGAGAGAGCTGGAAAGATGGCTCAGTAGTTAAGAGTACCTGCTGCTCTAAATTTTAGAGGACATAAGTTTGGTTCCCAGGACCAACACTGAGTAGCTCACAATTGCCTGTATCTCCAACTCCAGAAGGACCTCTTACCTTGGGCACCTGCACTTGAATGCACAATACCCACACATTCATATAATATATATAAATTTTAAGATTTTAAGAAAATGGTTACCACCATAAGTCTTATTTACCATGAAAACTTTGTAATTCTAAGCAGCGCATCAGAAGTTGCTTCAGACCTCCGACCTATCAATGTGAAGTTCAAGTTGTTTAGCTGCCAGCACCCTTCAAAGCCAACAGCACCCAACTTCTAGTTTCCTCCCTGGAGCTGAGACTGGTATCTACTGGCCTCTTCCCTGCCTCTCACCTGCTGGCCTTCCATTTGCTACTCTGCTGGTACTTCAACATGTGCCATTTCTCTAGGCTTTTATGACCCCTTTAACATCTCTGCATTACTTCCTTTTTGTTTTTGGTTTTCTTTTAAGATTTTATTTATTTTTTACTTACTTCTGTAGTCCAGGATCTTACTCAGGGAACTGTGCTAACCATGATAGGATAGTATTCCCATTGCAGTGTAACTAATTAAAGTTCTCCCCTATCTAGCTTGTCCAGAGACCCACCTCCGATAATTCTAAATTCTACCAAGTGGACAACACTAACCATAACAGTACAGGCGCAAACTGATATGAACTGAAAGCATCTTCAATGCAAGACTCAAATAAACGAGAAAAGCAGCCAAGACCCCCTTACAGATGTATCACTCAGTCTACAACCCAACAAGAGAAGCAGCATCCTGATGCTACAGGTGGAAAAAGCTAAGGTACTTGATTCAGATGATGTAGAAAGCTGGCAAACTCCTTACACTGTCTCTCCATGACAGAAGAGGTTCTCAGCTATAGAAAGACCATGGGAAAAACCTACAAGGAGTGCCTCACCTGGCTACACCAAAGGCCTGACCATGGAACTGTGAAATTTATTATTATATAAACCACCCAGTCTATTTTATTATGTTACAGCAGCCTGGGCAGACTAAGAGCTTGGGTTGTTCCAGACTAGTAAGAAGATTTTCATCACCCTGTACTTAAGCATCAAAATCCTTATATCTGAACTTTCTATGCGCATGCATGTGTACATGCGTGTGCACGCACACACACAGACACACACACACAAAGAGGTGCACATACAGACACACACACACACTGCTAGTGGTTAATCACACATGCTAGGCAAGTACTTCTACCAATAAGCTAAACCCACAGTTCTAAAGCTGAACTTCTCAAGGCCTTTTTTCCTAATAAACAGATATTAAATGCACTCAAGTGATTCCCCAAAACAGAGGCTGTTAGGATGGAATGAGACTCATACACTTATTTTTCTTTAAGAGAACTCTATATTTTATGCCATTTATATAGGCTCAATGATTAAGACATACCTTGGGGGAAATATGGCTCCTTGGTCAACGTTATAAGTTTTATTTCTGAATATAAAGTAGATGCTTCTGATTCCCAAAATAACCATATTAGGATAAGCCAACCTTTAGGCTTAAATAACTCTATAATAAAATAGCATCAGTAGGTCCAAACCTGAGGCAAGGTCTGTCCTTCTAACATAAACAAGTGCTTTGCTGCTTCTGGTCCAGCAATGATTACTAAATTGTGTAGTGGGCACCTTAGTAAATAAGCACGAGTGTTTTAACTTTCTGAGGAAACAGTGACATCTGCTGGACACCACACAGACTACTAATTTGAGGTAGTTCACATCATTTTCAGCACTGGGTAACACTGGATGACTTTCCATGACAGCGCATTTGTAACAACTGCTCAGCAGTTTGATGGGAAGGCTGCTGTTTCCAGGGCGAAGCCTTGAGCGGTGTCCAGTTACTAGTGGTGATGGTGGTGGAAAGCCTTCAGTTGCTTGGACCTAACTGTTTAATAAACAAAAGTATCAAGTTTGCTTTTGGCCTAGGGACACTGTGAAAAATTCCTGAGACACACTAAAGGGTGTCACAGGTTAAGAAAGTTGGGGAATATCTATAGTATAAGCAAGAAAAATACAAAACAAGTCATTTAGTTTTTCTCTTTCTACCTGGAAACTTTCTAAATAAATACCATATAAAAATGGGAAAAATATATACAAACATACATACAAAGTTTGGATTTTTATTGAAATCTCGTTAAGTATCAAACAAAATCTGCTTTCTTCAGATAAAAATAATCTCTCAGATGTATCCAGATATAACTGCTAAGTCTAAATTGGTCCTTTAAGGTCTGTTTGTTTTTTGTCCTCATGAAATGTCCATTTACTTGGAGTGTTCCCAAGTGCACGTCTATCGAGTAAAGGACCGTACATGACGGCCTCTACCACTGCCTCCACTAACAAACTTTCCTCTCGAGCCTCCACTACTATTTGTACTAGCCCAGGATGGTCCGAGCCCCCCACGGCCTCTAGAAGCTCGATCCCGGGGACTAGGGCGGTAACCTAGAAAAGAAAAACAAGACCACTTTTAGTTCAAACATCCTTTCCTTGCCTGTTATACAGTGTTTATACTTTTAAACAGGTGAGCTGTGACTTTTGGGAATTATATCCTAAATAAAACTTATTTTAGAGCTGCAGAGATAGCTCTAGGGCTAAGAGCATTTGCTGCTTTTTCAGAGGACTGTACATGTCGGGTCACTCCAGTTCCAAGGAATCAAGTGTCTTCTTCTGCCCTAAACACACACACACATACACATACACACTCTCTCTCACACACACACTCTCTCTCTCTCTCTCACACACACACACACACACACACATACACTCACACACACACTCTCTCACACACATACTCTCTCTCTCTCTCACACACACACACACACTCTCTCTCTCACACACACTCTCT